>CATKHM010000235.1:0-26280 GCA_949751825.1 Blepharisma undulans
AAGGTACTAGTCAGAGGTATGGAGGTATTTGACAACGGAAATTTCCAAGCTTATGGGGAATATTTAAAACAAAATAATCACAATAATTAAAGATTTTTAAGTTTTTCTTCAAAAGCTTGCATGCGAGTTTCTATTAAGTTTTTGTTAGAATGGATGGATTTTAGCTTGGATTTTATGTCTTCTAGGCTGTCTTTTACGTTTGAATTGGATTTGGAAAGAGGAGAGCCTTGGTAAAAGGTAGAAGTAGTAGAAATAGCATTTCTAGGGGAGCCTGGAGTGCTCATAGAATAGCGAAGAGGCCGTGGAGATGAAGTAGTTTGGGAAATAGAGTATTTCTGGGCGAGGTGTCGATTTTCTTTTATGAATGCGTTTAATTCGTCATTTTCTTTCTGAAGTGTAGAGAGTTTGTATTGGTAATTTGTTATTGAGGGGATTAAATCATCTAGCTTTCTTGTTGCTTCTCTTAGCTGTTTTTGCAAATTTTGGTTGGAGTCTCTATAGCTTGTAATTTCTTGTAAAAATTTAGTTTTTTCTCTTTCCAGCTCATCGATATCACTCATCATTTTTTCTTCTTTTTCTTGCAATTCTGCAATCTGTGCTACATAACTTTCTTCATTTTTCTTATTTTTTATTCATTCTTCTTTAATTTCTTCATAATCTTCAGCCATTTCTTGGATTTTTCTCTCTAATATTCTGACATGATCTTTTAATTCTTCTTCAGATTTAATCTTTTCTTTGATTTCATTTTCAAAATAAAATCTTTTGCCCCTTTCATTTTCTGATATGTGTTCAGCATTTTTCACAATACTATTTCTTTGTTCTAGCTCTTTTAAAAGCTCTGTGTTTTTTATTTCAATATCTCTTAACCTTTCAACTTCTCTTTCAGCATTTTTTCTCATTTCTTGTTCTATAAGAAAATCTTGTTTGAGTAGTTCATACCTTTTTTGAAAATTATCAAATTCATTGGGAGGGCTTGGAATTTGACTTCTATAATCATTTGATAAGCTATTTCTTGATAATCGTAAAGGCAACGAAAAGCAGCGATCTGAGTCCAATGGAGTTGCAGATTGCGATCGATATACAATAGGTGTAATAGACCTATTATCAAAGCTAACATCAATAGGCTCAAAATTACTTCGATCATTTCCAATAGCAATCACAAATGATCCTCCACATTTTATATTTTTAATTTTTCTTCCTTGAAAACTCATTATCTCTGCTAAGCTTGATCTACTTTTATAATCTCCCAATCCTAATTCTCCATGATTATTATCACCCCAGCTTCATATCTTATTCCTATTATCCCTACACACTCCATAACATCCATAAATGTCAAAATCTAAAATTTCACTATTAAAATCTACCTTTTCCGGTACCAAAAATTCTCCAAAAACTCCGCTTCCTCATATATACAGTTCATTTCTTTCTGATAATCCTGCAGAAAATCTTCCACATGCAATTTTTTTTACTCCTTCAAAATTTTCTATTTTTATAGGCTGAAAACTATTTTTTTTATTTCCTATCCCTAGCTGTCCAAAACAATTACTGCCCATCATATATACACTTCCATTTTGAGTTAAAATTCCAGTATGTGAATACCCAGCTGATACATTTTTAATATCCTCATAAAATGCTATAGGAACAGGAAATGCTTCATTATGTGTACTCCCAGTTCCAAGCTGCCCTGATTCATTCGCTCCACACATGAAAAGTCGTTTACATTTAGAATCTTCTTCAAACACAATTATTGCTGTATGCTGATATCCGCAGCTTATATATACTGCAGCACCAGTTAATCGCACTTGACCAGGGAAATATCTATTTTGTTTATCGCCATGTCCTAATTGTCCAAATTTCCCAAATCCTCATGTATATAATTCCCCATCGTCAGTTAATGCAGCAGAGTGTTTTCCTCCAAATGAAATTTTTATAGTGTTTTTATTTGATAAGGACTCTACAAGACAAGGGGACTGAAAAAAGTGTTTAGCTTTGGTGCCGATGCCAAGTTGGCCTCATGAATTATTACCCATTGTATAGACTAAGCCATTATTAGCAATAAATCCAGCATGCTCGTCACCACATGCAAGTTCTTTTACTAATACTCCAAAGCTGCAATTTATAGGAGAAACGCGCTTGTTTTCTTGAGAATCTGGGCCGAGACCAAGCTGTCCGTAATGATTTGACCCCCAAACGTAAATTTCTGAGTATTCCATTTAAATAAATTTTTGATTAAATAAAAATAAATCTCAGCTTTTGGCAAAAATAAAGCTTAAAAAAAAAGTTTATATGATAAATAAATCTATTATCCTTTAAATTAATTAAGGAGAAGTCAATCTTGGAGCTCCCAATCCAACTCCTAATAAGTTTCCTCCTACAGCGGCGTTGCTCTTTGGACCAACTGTTTGTCTTCCACTGATTAATCTGGCAGCTTTTGGATTTTCTGCTGTATATATTGTTCCATTTTCATCTTTTTGTTCTTCTAAATTGCTGAGAATATTTTCAGTTTTTTCAAGTTTACTATAATTATCAGTGACTTTTATATGAGCATCCGCTAAATTTGTGCTCCAATTACTTTTGGATTCGTGCTCTCTAACCCAGTCTTCATCATGGATTTCTTCTCCTTGGAACTTTCTTGCTTCTTTTTTAGCCCAGTCTACAAGTCTTGGAATTGGCTGCGTTCCTGTTGGTGCGAATTTTGCATTCATTGCAATGGTGTCATGCCAATCAGTAGTTATCGACGAAGTCAAATTTTGTCCTCCATCCACCTTCAAAATCTGTCCTGTTATATTAGCAGCCCTTTTTGAACACAAAAATATAATCGCTTTAACTATATCATCAGGATTTGCAACCTTTTTCATCGGATTCGTTTTCATCATTCTGCTTTTCAACACACCAACTTCATGAGGTGTAAGTCCTGCATATTTAAATAAATTCGTGACTGTAAATCCAGGAGCCACCGCATTTACCCTGACAGGTGCAAGCTCCAAAGCTAAACATTTAGTAAGCATTTCAAGCCCAGCTTTTGACATACAGTTAGAAATCATTCCTTGTTGCGGCCTATTTCCCCATTGGCAGGATAAATTCACAATGCAGCCTCTGCTTTTTTCCAAAAAACTTTGGCACATATGGATAATGTGATAGACTGCACGCAAATTGATATCAATAATATAATCATGATCTTGAGGGTATGTAGACTCTAAATCATTTTCAAAAATTATTCCAGCTGCGTTAATAAGAATATCGAGACCACCGAATGTTTCAACTGCACTTAAGACCATGTCATATTGCTGGCGATCTATAGCAAGATCACATTGGATTGCGACGGCTTGATTTGGAAATTGGTGGCCGATTTTTTCTAATTCTTCTAGGTCACGACCGATTAATGCGACTCTTGCACCTTGGTTTAATAGCCATATTGCGCAAGCTTTGCCTATTCCTGAGGAAGCACCTGTAATTAAGACTCTTTTTAGAGCAAAATAGCGCTTCTGGATAGCGTTTTGAGCGACTTGTATGCCTAAAGCTTGAAATCCGGTCCATAATGGTGGGCTGCTCATATTAGTTAAGTTTATATTTAAAACGTATTAGATGGCACATAAAAAATTCGATAGAATAGCTTTTCGATTCACTTTTAAAATAAAAATTTATCAATAAAACCAGAGTAATAATATTTATAAGTAAACCAAATATTTAAAAGATACTCAACTAGCTATTTAAGCTTTAGCAATTTGATTTTATCATCATTTAATAATTGAGATTTAATCTCACTATCAAATTCTCAATATTCTTTTGCTATTTAACCAATTTCATTAGCATTCAATTGATAATCTTTTTATATAATCCAAAATTTTCTTCAATTTCAAGCATATTTCTTGATATCTAAACTCTAATTTAACAATAAAATCTTCTTTTCTCTCAAATAAATTTTTCTAAATTTTGATTTTCTTTCTTTATCCACTATTTAACCTTCTTTTTCTTATATTCCTCCTCCAATTTTTATCTATTTCGTCTTTTTCTTCAAATTTCATTCACTGTTCTCTTCTTCAAAGAAATAGAGTGGCTAAGAATAAATATGGGTTCAGGAGAGCCAAAGGGTATTCTAGCAGGCCGTAAGCTCAAAGTCCGCCGTATCAAGCAAAGATGGGCAGATAAATCTTACAAAAAATCTCACTTTAACTCAAAATACAAGAAACCATTCGCTGGCACTTCACATGCTAAAGGAATTGTGGTTGAGAAACTTGGTATTGAATCCAAGCAGCCAAACTCTGCAGTCAGAAAGTGTGTGAGAGTTCTACTTAAGAAGAACGGCAAAAAAATCGCCGCTTTCGTGCCGAATGATGGCTGTCTTAACTTTATTGATGAAAATGACGAAGTACTCGTGGCAGGATTCGGAAGAAGTGGACATGCAGTCGGAGATATCCCTGGTGTCAGGTTCAAGGTTGTTAAAGTCAAAGGTGTGTCTTTATTAGCCTTGTACTTACACAAGAAAGAAAAGCCTCGGTAATGCTAAGGAGATATTTAGAAAATAATTAGTGTCTTTAACGATATGAGATGGGATTTAAGTGAAAAGATATAGGAAACGGGATTATATATTTCCATTGAATAGTTTGACTCTTTTAAGTCAAAATAAAGGCATTTTTACATATGAATTTTACAATTATTTATAAATGAAAAAGATGTTTATAGACAGATGATACATTTATAAACAGTTAATTCATTCAAAACGAATTAAGCAGTCATTATTTTTTACAAACTATTTTTTGTTGAGATTCCTAAAAGTTCTTCATCACTCACCTTTCCCCTTTTCTTAAAAATAAGCTTTTCTCATTCACGGCAGCTAGGCAATTGATGCTCTTCTCCTTTTGGGAAAAGCTTTAATGATCTTGCATAGCAAAAAATATCTCTTAAAAACAGCATAAAATTTTTGCCATGATCCATATGTCTCAAATGGGCTAATTCATGGAAGATCACAGCTAAAAGTGTTGATTTATTATAAAACCTTGATGAATCATTAGGTGAACTTGGGTTTCTGACACGTAATTGAATATGGTGAGCAAATGATTTCGGTCCATAAAATCTCAATGGGATTCTAGTAGTAACAGCAGCTTTTCCTCTAATTGGATGATTTTCGCTTAAAGCTGCATAAAAAATCCCGAATTTCTTCAAAATTGGTTGGATATCTTGGTCAATTTCTGTCAGAATCCTAGCAACTGCATCTCTATGCAAAAGGGGAATTTTTTGTTTTTCTTTATTTTTGTATGAAGAAAAAGTGTCAAATGGCTGAGGATATTTTTCAGGGAGTTTATAATATTTTAGGCCGATTTTATGAGATTCTTCATATGATAAGTGTTTTTGGGTAGATAGAGATTTTGGCTTTGGAGTTCTTGACGTTAAATGGGCTTTTTTGGCTATAAGAGGGAGTCATGTATTGGGCCTGATTGTGCTTTGTTGTAATGAAAGAGATGATTTGGATGGGCTTGCTTCCATATAAATATTTCCTAATATACGATGTTTATTATATAATGGAATAATTTAACTGTAACTCCTTTTAATTTTGGTTGAGATACCAAATTATTTTATTATTTTGGTTAATTTAAGGAAAAAGATCAGATTTTTCATAAAATTTTATTCTAATTAAAATTGAGGCAATTTTAGATGTATATAGGTTCAATTTTTTATGTTTTTTTGAGATTATTCTGAAGACAAAATTTTGTGCTTTTATCATCAGCCTGCAACTTCAAGCTATAAAGCATATAAATAAATATTTAGAAGCATCTTAAATTTCAGGCTTCTCAAATTATTATTGTTTCTCTACAGAATTATTTGTAATTGTATTCCTTATAATTATTTAAATTATATTATACTGGTCTGAAAAGCAACGAAAAATAATTTTGGAACAAGCAAACATATATATCGAAAATATTAACTTATTCATTATAAATGACCTGAAATATTAAGTTAATACAATAAATTAGTTTCCATATCTTAATAGTATTTATGGCATCCACTGATAATAATGACATATCGTTAGAGCAAAAATTATTAAAATTTTAGGATGGAGCGCCCAATAAGTCTCAAAACTCCAGATAATCCATTTCAACAGTTTTCTAAATTATTTGCGTCATCAAGCACTGATTATTCATCATCTGCATCTCCCACTTTGCCTCTATCGCCGATTCCAATAAATGTTCCAACTATAATAATAAAAGAGCCAGACTATAGCTTTTCTTTTCTGAGTAGCGAAGATAATTCACAATTCGAAGCTTTGATCTCTTTGGAACAAAAACTAAATTCTTTATTTGAAATAGTGCGGAAAAAAGAAGAGAATATCTATATAAGGAGAAGTGAGCTTATTAATCGAAAGAATAAAATTGACAAAATTAGGGAGCAGTTAAATTCAAGGATGATGAAACCCAAAAGAGATTTTAACAAAGAATGAAATGATGTAAATATACTGGAAAATGAAATAAAATGCATTGAGTTAAGAATTAAAAATTCATTAGAAAGAAGGGATGCAAGTATAAGAAACTGCATAAATAAAGATGAAGATATAAAAGAAGGATTGAGTAATCAAAATTCTTTTTTAGAAAGAGAATTAAAACAAAAAACCAAAGAGTTTGAAAATTTAAAAAATTTTAAAATGCAAAAATTATCTAAAAAAATAGAACTCGTGAAAAAAATTGAGTTAATGAAGCTTGAACAGCAAGACATCAAAAAAAGACTAGGAGGAATATCATGATCTGAGACTTTAGAAGATAAAAAGATTGAGCTATTCATTAGAATTAAAAAAGCAGAGAAAACTTATAGAGATGAAGAAATGAAAAAAATCGAATTGGAAAATGAACTTAGCAATAACTTAAAAGAAAAATGAAATCAAAAGTCATCAGAAATTTCAAAAAGAAAAGCAAAGATTAAAACCTATCAAATTGATATAGAGGCTAAAGAGTCCATTATAAAATATGGGAATCGACATCTCAAAGATGCGCAAAAACGTAATTTAGAAAGAGAAGCATCTATTAATGATTTAAAAGAGTTATTAGAAATAAAAATTGAAGCGATTAATGAGGAAGAAAAAGCTTCACAAAAAAATCAAAGCGAAATTCAAGAAAAAATAGAAATCTTAATCCAGAGCTGCGACAATAAAAAAGAATCTAGGCTGGTAGGTAAAAAAACAAAAACGACTGCGCCATCAGTAGCAGTCAAACCAAAACTAAAAAAATAAGGGTTATTAATTGTAAAGTATATTTAAAGACGTTTTATTAAAAAGCCTGTGATATGATTTGGGAAAATTAAATATTAAATTAATTATATTTCTGCCTTTTTCTTATTTGAGATTCATTTCTATCATGATTAATATCTGAATATCTATGCTTATTTCTACTTGAATCACTATTTTTATTGCTATGCCTTTCTGTACTGGTTTTTCCTGTTGATCCTTCTATAATCCTATTAGCCGCTATATTCAAAGCTAAATCTTCTTCATTTACTTTCGCTTTCATATTTTTCAGCTTTCTAACATAATATTGTATTTCTTTATCTTTTTTCTCAATTTTTCCTTCAAGACTCTTTATTTTTTCGTCTTTTTCATTCAAATGAATTTTATTAGCCTCTGGTATCAATTTTTCATACTCATTCTTCATATTCAAAAACTCTTCTCGATGCTTTTTCTCATTTTCTTCAGTTATCTCTTTAATTCTTCTTTCAAATTCCTCATCTTTCTTTCTTAATTCCATATCAAATTCTTCCAATTGATAATCTTATTTTGTAGTCATCTCTTCAACATCCATAGAATCTGTCAAATTTTTAGCTTTTATTCTGTTTAATTCTTCCTTTGTCTTTATTAATTCTTCCTTTATATCAACAAAATTTCTTCTTTTATTGAATAATAGTATGGCTCATCTAAACTATCGTAAGAAAAATAATGATGCTCAATCAAATAATTTTCAATAGAAGAAGACTCATCTAAAGTTAAAAAATAAACTGCTTCTTCAGATGATAAATTTTCAAAAGGGCAATTTTTCAAATTCTGTAGATGTCTATAATTTTTGGAAAGAGTTTCTTCACCTAATTGAAGTATAGAAGCTCTGGAATCGTTAATTTGCTCTATTAAAGTTTCAACGTTTGCATTGAAACTGTTTATGGTTGTATGAATAGCTTCATAAGTTTTTTCGTAATAAAGTTCAAGTTGTTTTATTATGACTGGTTTGATTGTTGTTTCTGCAGGATTGATAGGATGTTCAATACGAAGATTGCTCAAAATATGATTGCTTAAATGTATATTGCAAAATAATATGCAGGTTCCTGTACAATCACATCTTAGAATAGCTTGATTACCGCAGAGATAGCAAAATTTGTTCATTTAATCAATGCCATCATAAACAAAAATAAAAGTTTATCCTTGAATTCTCGGAAAAATAAAAACTTCATGCTAAAAGAATAACATTAGCATTTATTTATAAATAATTCAATATTATAATTACTTTATTTGTTAAATCCTCTGCATATTTTTTTAAATCTACAATTACTATATAAAAAAATTAAGCCTGAACCTAAAATAAGATTATAGCTGTGTCAATAAAATTTTTAAATTCTATTTAATTTATTATGTTCAGCGAATCAAATTTTACTCAACATTATCACCAGGTCAAGGAGATAGAAAAAGAAATCGCATCACTTTGCAAATGCCTTGAAGATTCAAGTCATATCCCTTCACAAAATTGCTCAATAGATAATTTAGAAACTGAAGTCAACCAATTGGAATTCAGGCTCACTGATTTAGTAGAAATCTTTGCCAATGAGATTGCTATAAGCCAGAATAAATCCAAATCATCAAAAGCTCACAGAAAAATCCACTTTATGAAATGCAGAATCGAAATCATGAAAAGCATGATATCGCAAAAAAAGAAAAAAATTAAAATTGAAAACTCTGAAAAAGAAAGAACATATTTTGAAGAGCCTTCAACTAAACGTCATGGCATAGAAGAGAACTGCACACTTTCTTATAGTGTTCGAGAAATGAAAGATATACTGAATAAAATATCAAATGATGTGAAAGAAATGAGGAAGAATATCGAAGAGATGAAGAAGGATATAAAAGAGTTGATGAATGAAAGATCAATCAGAAATGCAGCTAGATATGCAAGTCAAGTCACTTTTGATATAAACGATGAGATAATAAAAAACCTGAACAAAATCTTTTGTGCAAGCTGTAAAAAGCTTAATGATTTCAAAAAACTTCGGAATTATGATGAAAAAGTTTATAATGATGTTGTTGATGTGGCATGGGCCATCTTCTCGCCAAAAAAACTGACTGAACAAAACTAAACAACTATAAAATAAATTTATTTAATTAATTATCTTTATATATTGTGTCTATGTGCAAAATTTAAGTGAGATTGAAGAAGAAACTGAGTTTATAATATTACTATTAAATATTGCCAGATCTTAAGAGTCAGCTCTTGAGAGATTTTATATATAACTATCTATAAAAAAATTCAGTTCATAGTAAAATTTCGTATAATTCTTACACCTTAAAATTGGAACAAAAATTTTCGATCCAGTTTAAAAGAGAGGGGATCAGAGCTCACTTTGTCTTATTCGAATTTATATAGATTTAAATATTCTGGCTGAAAAACTCACTTATATGGAAAAATATTATGTCCCAATGAAAAGCTATCCCAGTTAGATTCATAAAGAAATCTTTATAAGTCGATGCAGTGCTAGATAGCAGAGATTAGATATTTACTGATTCTTATTCTCGTTGCTTCTACTGCTTATAATTCGGCTATAATCAAGACCAATACTTTAGTATAAGAAATAACTTTGCGATATGCTTCCAATTAAAATATAGCCCTCTATCAAATTTTTATAACATGCTACAAAATTATCAAAATTTCGACACATATCTTAATTATTATATTTTGCCTTTTTATGAGGATCAATATCTTAATTATTATATTTTGCCTTTTTATGAGGATCAGGTTCATATCCTCTTTCTCCATGAGTTCGGATTTTCTTATCTCTTGCAAACTTGTCATTCCCATCTATAGCCTTAGCAAATGGTTTCTTTCTTTCTTCATTTTTGTGAGACGATTTGTTTATTAGATCATTGAACTTATTTTCCCTTCTAATATCTTCTTCTGTTTTTATATTCGCCAAAGATCTTTGAATCTTTATTTTTAGTTCTTCTATTGTTTTTTCTTTATCATTAATGACATCTTCCAGTTGTTTTATCTTGTTTTCCTTTTCTATAATGATATTCTTATTTGCGTTTGGTATTAAACTTTTATATGAATCTTCTAAATTTTTATATTCAATGATAAAGCTCTCTTCTTTTTCACTTATTAATCTGCTTCATGACTCTTCTTTTTCTTTAATAAGCTCCTCATAACATTGATCCTTAAATTTTAATTGATCTTCATGGTCTTTTATTTGCAAATCTCATTTACCAATCATGTCTTTATAAGCTTTATTTTCTTCTAAAAGAGTATTGAATTCTTTTTCTTTTTTTTCATAAAGAGCATTGAATTCTTTTTCTTTTTCTTCATAAATAATCCTCTGCCTACTTAATTCATCTTTGCATGAAATTAATTCGTTGTTAATTAATTCAAATTTTTCATTTTCTCTGAAATTAAAGGTTGCATCAAAACTATTAATTGCATTTTCCAATTTTCCTTTATCAAAAAAATTTATTCCTACCAATCAATCTTGAATATTATCACTGGTTATTTTCACAATATTTTCATGGCTTCAGAAATCTAATGGAGAGTTTTTCAACTTATCCAATATTGCAGACTTTTCATTTATTAGTGTTTCAGCTATATTTATTACATTTTCTCTTGCGTCATTTAAATCCTTTAAAATTTTATCAACTTTTTCGTTGAATTTTTTTGTTTGTAAATTTATTTCTTCAATATTGGATTGGTGCAAAACTTTGATTTTTTCAATAATAATTGGTTCTATGCTAATTGGAAGCTTTATAATAGAATGCTCGGTAGTGTTACTTCCTAAATGGTCGCAAAGATGATCCCAGCATATATATGTGCAAGGATTTGAGCAGTTACATTTCCATAAGGCTAAAGAATTGCAAATAAAGCAACTGAAGATATTCATGTATTTTAATGTAAATAATTTATAAAGATTAAGAAAATTTGGCAAACAAATGGACTTTTCAACAAAAATCGTTTTTATGATTTCTCAAAATCTATCAAGTTGTGATTAAAATAAATAAAGATTGCAGTCAATTAAGGTAAAATAAACTGTAAAATATTTATAATTATTAATCAATCTGCATGTGTAAAGAATTAAGTTGGGTGTGTTAAAGCCTATAGGCTTTAACACATAACACACTCACCATTATAGTAAATTGCGGCTTTTGGGCTTTTTGGGTTTTTTCTTTTTTCAATATTGAGCAATAAAAGCAGTATTAAAATTATCGATAAAAATTAGAATTTTTCGCAATTGTATTTGAATTAGCAATGAGAAATATTCCACAAATTATTATGATCAGATATAAAATAAACTAAAAATATTTAAAATCAAAATAATTTTATCTAATTATCAAAAATCGAAAATGCAGGTGTCAGCAAACATTTTTGGTTGTATTTAAAGCATTGCCCATTTTCGCACGCAAAATAAAGATTTTGCCCATATAAAGTCTTATACGAAATCTCAGTCGTCCAATCATGATCAACTTTTTTTACTTTAGGAGCCACAGCGTCTTTATTCCAAATAAATATTTCTCTTCCTTGCAGAACATATATCCTTGTATTTTTACAAAAAAGTAACTTCATTATACCTGCTTTTAATTCCAATTTCGGCAAATACTCATTTTTCTTCGGATTATATTCATAAACTTTGTCATAGTTTATTCCTGTTATATAAATTTTACGATTAAAAGCTGCAATAGTGCATTGAGAGCAAGGAGACGGAAGTTCTGCTATTCTATGCCATTTTAGGTCAGTTAAGTTAAATTTTTCTGCAAATTGTAGAGGTCCGCCTCTTCTTTCTCCTCCAAAAGCATATACGAATTTATTAAAAAAGCAGGTTGCTGTTTTATAGACAGGAGTTCCTGAAAGAAGTGTATGGATTATAAAAGTTTTGCTATGCAATGTAAAAGTGAGACCTGTATAAGTATCATCATAGCAATTGCCATAACAAAAAACTTCTTCATTTGGAAGCTGACACATTGAAATATGTCTGCCTATTGGTTCTGGCAAGTCCAGTTCTTTTTTATCTAGGGTTTTTCTTTCGCTTCCGCCTAAATAAATATCAAAATGTTTTATAAGCAGATTTTTTGTATTATCTTCAAAAAATAGTAAAGTATTTCAATGAAAAATACTATGGCAGAGCTTCTTTTTAATTTTTGGAATTTTTCTTGGAGCAGGCTCATCTGCACATTCTTTATGAGATTTTTTCCTATAATAGCAATAATCTTTATAAAGTAAAATAATATCATTCACCGTCTTTTGATGATCTCTGATAAGCCAATAATTTTCTCTTTTGATACTTTCGTAATAATTTTTTTGAGCATAAGGCATTATTTCCCTATGTGAATTTATACTCAAATCCTGACTTGGTGTCTCACTCTTAGCAATTTCTGTGTTATTCTCCTCTTTTTCTTCTTTTTTTATGCTTATATTGCATTGAACTTCTTCAATCAAAATTTCAGAATTATCATTACTTCTTTCCTCACTCATATCTTCTTGCTTTATTTCAAACTTCACCAAATCCGAGTTTTTGAGAAAATCCAGGCATTTATCGGATTCAAGCTTCAATATCTCTTGGTTGATATTTTTATTTGGAATTAGATAGTTTCTTTGAATATTCGCAATAATTGCATTGACTTTATCTTGAGCCTCAGTCAAGTTTTGAATTTCTTGGTCTAGTTCATTTTTAATTTTTAGCATGGTTTTTGAATAGTCATCGATAACTGTTTTTATTTTCTCTTGAAGTGTATTCCTTTGGGTCCTTAAAAAGTCAAGGCAAATTGAGATTTTTTCTTTAGGTAAAACAGGTGTAAAATTTGCATGTATTAAGCTGCTTCTGATATGACTATCTATATGAGCTTCGCAAATGAAAGCTTTAGGAATTGTGCAGTCACACGACATAACTGGCTCATTATCACATCCATAGATGCTGCATTTAGTTGTAAAGATTGAGTTTAAGTTGGCCATTATTTTTGTTGTGATTTTGACAGGGGGATTATGATTTAAATATATATTAAAATTTATTAAATAATTTTGGATTAAATAAGTTTAAAAAACCTCGATACGCTCCTTGATACTTCTAGAACCCAAGCTGAATTCATAAATTTTAGTCCCACAAGCAAAAAAGACAGACTTTTTTGATAATATTTGATAAGAAAATAAATTGTCATTGCTTTTGTAGGTGCATTTACCAAAATTATCCCACTCTTTTCCATTCTTTGAAGAGTACATTTTCCCTCCCCATTCAATAAGAAAGATTCTAGATTGGTGAGCAAATACAATTTTAGTCCTCGCCTCATGAAGTTTCCCAAGAACTTCAGTATAAATATTTTTTGAAATAAAATAGCAATATAAATTTTTATAGTTTTTTCCAGATAAAAATATTTTATTTCCAAATCCAAAGCAAGAATATTGAGAAGCAATTTGTGGCAAAGTAGCAATATCAGTTCAGCAGTTATCATAAAGTGAATATTTACGTGCATGAGTTATTGGTCTAGCTGAATCGATACCACCAAATGCATAAACATAATTGTTATTATAAGCAATTCCAGCTCCTGAACATGGGTGTCCTGGCTCGAGATTTCTTATTTTCTCTATTGTCAAATTATTGAAGGATATTTCAAAAGTTATTCCTGAAAAAATTCCACGATTGCAATTTCCATAACAAAAAACCTTTTCATCTGGAATTACGCACATAGATATATATCTATAAATGTTTTCTGGTATATCTATTTTTGAAAATTTTATTTCGTTTGTTGGTAGATAGTAGATGCCAAGGTCTTTACTGTTGAAAAATAGTAGTTTATCCCACTCAAATAAGCTTGCTTTCTGTGATTTTTGAGATGTATCTTGAGTAGCAGACTGCTCATTTTCTTCTCTTTTTATTGAAAAATTCGATTCTTTTGGCAATTCATTTTTGATCTCCTCTTTAATTCCATTTGTTTTCGTGTTTATTTCTGGTTTAACTGGAAAAGTATTATTTTTCCTAATAATATCATTGCATGCTTGTTTTAATGATGGATTTTCTATTACTTTTTCTTCAACTTTGCATCTTTTCCTGGAATTTTCACTTTTATACAAATTTTCTTCACTTACTTCTTCTGGCATTCTTTTAATTGGAATTTGTACCAAATTTACTTTATATTCATAAGACTCTTCAATTCATTTATATAAAGTATCAATAGACTTATTTAATTTCAGCCTCTTACTTTCGACTTCTTCATCAATAACTTCAAATAATTTTTCAACACTTTTGCATTCAATATTATATAAAATTCATCTTCCTCCTATCATTATAGAATCATCTGTTATGCCATCATCTATATTTTTATATATTTTGTCTATTTTCTTTGAGGTTTTCTGTATAAAATTTAGACTGTCTTTAAGTTTTTCAATTCTCTCTAATGTTTTGGTGATAACTTTTGAGGCAATGCTTGATATTTCTGCTCTTTTGCCAGTGATGTATGAAGAGATTTCAAACTGATTTATTTCTGGAGAAGGTTCAGTCTTTATGAGGATATTTTTCATCATTTTTTATAGAAATAAAAAGCTACAAAAATTATATAGACATTTTAGAAAGTAAATTAAACTTTTGATGAAATAAGAATGATAAGATCATATATTGCTGACATGAATTTATAATTTAATAAGAATATTTCTATAAATGAAGATATATATGCCCTTTATTGATTTTTTAGATTGAATGCTAATTATTGAAATCTTAGTAAGATTAATCGCTATATGATAGAATAATCTCCAGTATGCTCTTTGATGGATTTAGAACCTAAGCAGAATTCATATATTTTAGCTCCACAAATAAAAAAGATAGATCTGTTTGATAATATTTGATAAGAGAATAAATAGTCATTGCCTTTGTAAGGGCATTTACCAAAACGATCCCACTCTTTTCCATTCTTTGAAGTATACATTTTTCCTCCCCACTCAATAAGAAACATTCTTGACTGATGGGCAAATACAATTTTGGTCTTTGATTCACTAAGATTACTAAGAACTGCAGTATAAGTATTCTTGGCAATAAAATAGCAATATAAACTTTTATAATTTTTTCCTGATAAAAAGATTTTATTGCGGAAGCCAATACAAGAATATTGAGCAGCAGTTTGCGGTAATGCAGCAATATCTGTTCAACAATTATCATTAAGTGAATACTTGCGTGCCATAACTAAATCTCCAATTGAAGCTTTGCCACCAAAAGCATAAACATAATTATTATTGTATGCAATTCCAGCTCCTAAGCATGGATATCCTGGCTTTAGATTTGTTATCTTCTCAATTGCCCAATTATTGAACGATATTTCAAAAGTTATTCCTGTAAAATTCTCAAAAGTGCGATTTCCATAGCAAAAAACCTTTTCACCTGGAATCACGCACATGGAAATATATTTAAAAATATCTTCTTCTACGTCAATTTTTGAATTTTTTATTTCTTTAGTTGATGGATAATAGATGGCGAGGTCTTTATTGTTGAAAAATAATAATTTGTCCCATTCAAATAAACCTGCTTTCTGTGATTTTTGGGATGCAGATTGAGCAGAAGATTGCTCATCTTCATCTTCTTCTTTTTCTTCTTCCCCCTCTTCTACTTTTACCTTTATTTCCTCTGGTCTTATAAATCTAAAATCTTCTTGAAAATCACTTGCTTTCGCTTTTTCATTTAATTCAACTCGAAGAGGATTGTTTTTCCAAGAATTTTTTCCTTGATACACACTTTCTTCACTTTCATCTTCTCGCATTCTTTTAGTTTGAATTTGTGGAAAATTTGTTCTATTCTCAGAGGGCTCTTGAATTAATTTATATAAGGCATCGATGAATTTGTTCAATTTCAACTTTTTAATTTTAGTTTCTTGATCAATAGCTTTGCATAGTTCTTCAACACTTTCTCATTCATTATTATAAACAATTCATCTTCCTTCTAGCATAATCATGTCATCTGTGATGCCATCATCTATGCTTTTATACATTTGATCGATTTTCTTTGATTTTTTCTTTATGAAGTTTAGACTGTCTTTGAGTTTCTCTATTCTTTCTAGTGTTTTGTTGATAATTTTTGATGTAATTTTTGATAATTCTGCTCTTTTATTGTTGATATATGAAGATATTTCAAACCGGTTTATTGATGGAGAAGGTTCAATATCCATGGGAATATCTTCCATAAATTTTTATAGTTATAAAAGGCTTACAAAAATTATGGACATTTCAGCAATAGCAACAAAAACTTTGATAAAGATAAAGAATTATAAAATTATATATAGAAATAATCCTTTATTAATTTATTAAGGATATTTGATAAATAATCGATATTCAATAAAGTCCTTACTGAGGATTGAGTAGATCCTATCGAAAATCCTTTTTTAAAATTTTCAGTATGATGAGAGATCAAAAAGAGCGTAAAATGTTTTTGGAATATGTTTATATATTCATAGATTTTTATTATAAAACCTATTGTTTATTTGTAGTAGCCTCCTCAAGTTACTTAACTTACTATTTTGCAAAGAATCAAATGAGCGTATATATTACAAATTCAATCATAAGAAATAAATAATGCTAATAAAATTAAGTGCTTATAATTATTGCGAAGCAATGCATTTGATTTTTTCTTTTGCTTTTTGGTTAATAGCATAATAGAAATTTTCACAACAAAACATCATTATTGAATCATTCCTGACTTTATACGATGAAGGAATTTTATTAGGAAACCCTGAAATATTGTTTCCTTGCATTCATTCTTTTCCTGTATTAGAAGTCCAAATTTTATCTTCAGAATCACAAATCAAAATTTGATACCTCAAACATGTTATAATTCTTGGGATCCCGATCTTAAATCTTACATTTCTTTCAGTATATTCATCGTTTTCTAAATTATAGCAATATAATTTTTCATGGTTGACCCCAGATATATAAACATCTTTTTTAAAATACACTACTGAACACCCATGAGAAGGGGCAGGAAGATTTTTCAATCGTTTTCAACTTTTTTCTGATAATGAATATTTTGCAGCAATAGTTAAATCCCCATCATCATTTCTTCCTCCAAAAATAAAAACATTTCCTTCAAAATATGCACAACTGGAGTATGCACAAGGAATCCAATCAGAAAGAAGCTCTATACCGTAATAGTTATCAATAATAAAAGCTGTTCCAGAATAGCTATTATCTTCTCTGTAATTTCCATAACAAAATATTTTATTATCAGGAAGTGGGCAGCATGCTGTACAATTTGTGAAATTTTCTGCTATATTTAAAACCACTTGTTCTTTATTCTTTGTTATGATATTAAATTTATTCAAAATTTTTGAATTATTCGTGAAAGATATTATGGTATCAGATTCAATTATGCTGCTTTTTGGTACTTTATTTTCTGAAGTTTTCTGCCTTTTTTAGGACTATCAGCTGTTATGCATTCTGAATTAATTTCTGAATTTTCTATTTTGATTTTTATTAATGCGTTTTCTTTCTCAAGCTCTGCATTTTTAATTTTTAATTCTTCATTGAAATTTTGAATAATCACAAATCTGTTGTAGAGCAATGTAATTTTATCCTCAATTGCGGAAAAAGGATCATTTCCCAAATTTCTATTTTCATCTTCAATAAAAAGGCTTTGCAAAATTTCATTTAATTTTTCACTAAATCTGTTTATGCTATATTGAAACTGTTTTTCCCGAATTTCTAATATAGCTTCAATATCTTTTTTGGCATCAAAATTTAAATTGGCTGTAAATTCACAAATAATTCCTTCTAAATCATTTGATTGCTCTTTCATATTGTTTTCTATCTGTTTTATAATTATAGGAGGAGATGCAATAATATTTTCACTGTCTATTTCTTTACTATATAAGAAATTGTAATTGGCGTCAAAAGTTTTGCACTTTTCTGTAATATTATCAAGCTTACCAATTAGCTTTTTAATATAGCCAAAAACCATTGAGGTTAATTCATTTTTTTGTTTATCAGCTTGATTGATGCGAGCATTTAAAGCTATTTTCAATTCTTCAGATTTCATTTTTGTAGGAATTGGTGACACATTGTGAGACGAACCAGTTAGGCAGTGATTTTTTATGTGATCATCACATATAAAAGTTTTTTCACCATCACACTTGCAGAGAATTTCAGGATATTTAGGGCAATTCTCAATGAAGCATTTTAATTGAAGATATTCCATGATAAATATATAAAATTCAGAAAGCAAAAATTGGAAAATAACTGATTAGATATTAAATTTATTTTCTTAAAAGAATATTGAAAATATTAGAACTATTGGCAAATTTTTTTTTCATCTTCTACAGCAAATGCGATTCAAGTCCTCTGAAGTTTTAAATCATGCGATAGTAAGAATAGCATATCTTGATATTAATTAATTAATTATCTATTTGCTTAATTTTTTCTTTTGCATTTCCGCAGTATCTGAAATAGTGATTTTCACAACAAAAATAAACGTACTTTTGATGTCTGATTTTATATGATGAAGGAATCATATTTGGAAATCCTTCAATTTTTCCACTACTTCACTTCTTTCCATCTCTAGATCAATAGTGCCTCTCATCTGAGTCACAGATCATTATGATTAATCTTAAGCAGAGTATAATTCTTGGGACTCCAATCTGAAAATTTACATCTCTCTCAGTATATGTGTTTCTTTCCAAGTCATATGCATATAAAGTATCATGATTTTTTCCAGATATATAAATTTGTTTATTATAGTAAACAACTGAGCATCCTAAAGAAGGAACTGGAAGATTCTTCAAAGATTTTCAAGACTTACTTTTTAATGAAAATTTTGCAGCAATGTCCAAATCTCCATCATTATTTTTGCCTCCAAAAATAAACACGTAGCCATTAGCATATACACAGCTTGAATATGCACAAGGAACATAAGATTGAGCCATGTTTACATTATAATCTTTGTCTATAATAAAAGCAATTCCTGAATAGTTATTATCTGTTTGCTGATTTCCATAGCAAAATATTTTATCATCAGGAAGTGGACAACATGCCGTGGAGTAAGTCAATTTTTCAGAAATATCTAATTTTTTCACTTCTACATCCCCTGATACAATATTTCGTTTTATTAATACTTTTGAATTATTTTCAAACGAAAACATTGAATCAGGTTCCGAAGTATCGCCAATTGGACTAGATATACTTTTATTTCTTGCTCTTTTTCTGGGAGTGTCAACAATGCTATCTTCATCTATCTCATCAATTATTAGCCTTTTGCTTCCTTTATTGAGATTTTTAACTTTTTCTTTTAACTCTTCATTTATGGCACTGAATTCAGCACAGAGTAATTGTATTTTATTTTCAATTATAGAGCAAGGATCATAGCCAATATAATATGTATGATCTTTGATAGAAAATCTTTGCAGATTTTCATCACAAACTCCATTCAGCTTCTGATAATTTTTTAATTCCTTTTCAGAAATGGATGTATCCTGAAGAATTAAATTTGAAGCCAAATTAGAGATACTGGCTTCTAAGTCATTTAATTCATTTTGCATGCTATTTGAAATTGTATTGATGATTTCTTGAACAGATGTTGTGCCTTTTGCTATGCTCTGTATTCCCGCGTTATATAAAAGGTTGTAATTTATTTCAATTTTCTCAGTTTTGCTCAAAACTTCCTCTGACTTTTTGTGGATTCTCTTCATAATGCAATGCATATTTCATATAAAGCTGTTCTTTCTTTTTCTGAGCTCTTTAATTTTCGCGTTTAACGAATTTTTTAGTTCTAATGATTGTGTTTCTGTAGAAATTCTCTCTGAAATGTGTTGCAAGGGCCCACCAGCCGAGACATGAATGGTGAAGTGAGCTTCACAATAATAATTTGGTGAGCCTTTGCATTTGCATAGGATTTTTGGAAAACTATCACAGTTTTCCATGGAGCACTCTAGGCGGTATATAGACATTTTATGACTACATAGCAATTATTCTTGAGATTTAAGTATATATTTATTGACTCTAACTCATAACAAGATTTGATGCACAAGATCTATTTTGAGCGAGTACTTATTTTTTAATCACTTTTTGCATAATCAAAATAATTTTATAATTAAATTGGTCTATTTAATGATCTACAATAAAACAGAGCATATGAATAAGAAATCAAGAGAGACTGAGCGACAAACCTTAATAAAAATTGGCACTTATTTAATGCTCATTTTAATGTCTATCCAAAACTGTACATAGCTGCCAATTCATGCGACCATAAGAATAATATATTTTGATTTTTAAGTAATTAAGAATTAATTTTATTTTATTTGTTTGATTTTTTCTGTTGCTTTTCCATAATACCTGAAATATTGATTTTCACAGCAAAAATATACGTAGTCTTTATGTTTGACTTTATATGATGAGGGAATCATATTTGGAAAATTTTCTATTTCTCCAATCTCTCATTTATTCCCGTTTCTAGACCAAGAGCGTCTCTCGCCATAGCCGCAGATAACAATTATAAATTCTAAGCAGAATATGATTCTTGGTACTCCAATCTTAAATTTAATGTCTCTCTTAGTATATTTATTTTCTTCTAAGCTATATGAATATAAGGTATCATGATTTATTCCGGACACGTAAAAATCATTATTGAAGTTAACAACTGAGCACCCATGGGAAGGGACAGGAAGATCCATCAAAGGTTCCCAAGATTGATTTTCCAGTGAAAATTTTGCAGCAACATTCAAATCTCCATCATTATTTTTCCCACCAAAAATAAATACATAACCATTAAAATATACACAACTTGAATATGCACAAGGAATGTAAGAAGTAACCATGGTTACAGTATAATTTTTGTTTATAACAAAAGCAATTCCTGAATAGCCTTCATCTATTTGGTAATTTCCATAGCAAAATAATTTATTATTAGGAAGTGGGCAATATGCTGTAGAGTAAGACAATTTCTCAGGAACATTCAATTCCTTACTTTCTTTATCCCCTGACTCAATACTTCGCTTAATCAATAGTTTTGAATTATTTTTAAAAAAAAATATTGTATCAGATTGAAAAAAATTACTAATTGAGGGAATTTTATGTTTTATTTTTGCTCTTTTTCTAGGAATATCCACAATATTTTCTTCATCTGTGCTATCATCTTTTAAATTTTTGTTTTCTTCTTCATTCTCTTTTTTTAACTCTTCATTTAAGCTTTGAATGGCGCTGAATTCAGTAATAAGTAATATTATTTTGCTTTCAATTATAGAGCAAGGGTCATAGCCAATATAATATGTACGATCTTCAATAGAAAATTTTTGCAACCCTTCATCACACACTTTATTTAGCTTTTGATAATTATTTATTTCCTTTTCAGAAATGGCTGCATCCTCAAGAATTAAATTTGAAGCAAAATTAGAAATACTGTTTTCTAAATCATTTATATCATTTTGCATGCTATTTGAGATTTTATTAATAGCTTCCTGGACAGAGATAGTGCCTTTTATTACGCTCTGTATTCCTAAGTTATATAAAAGGTTATAATCCATTTCGATTTGCTCGGTTTTGCTCAAAATCTCCTCACTTCCCCTATCCTTAGAATTTTTGTGGATTTTCTTCATAAGGCAATGCACATTTGATATAAAGCTGCTTTTTCTTTTTCTGATTTCTTTAATTTTCGCGCTTAAAGAATTCTTTAGTTCTATAGATTGCAATTCTGTAGAAATTACATTGTTAATGTGTTCGAAGGGCGCATCGATCGAGAAGTGAATGGTGAAGTGATCATTACAATAATAAGTTGGTAAGCCTCTGCATTTGCATTGAAATTTTGGGAAATTATCACAGTTATCCATAGAGCATTCTACGCGGTTGATAGACATTTTATATAAAAATGCAATTATTCTTTAGATTTAAGTATATATTTATTGATTCTATCTAAGATTTCATGTGCAAGATCTAGCATAGTGTGAAGGAGCCGCCAAAGCTGTAGGACAATATTGTATAGTTTGTAACTATTCTGAACAAATCACGTTTATGATGATGGAAAAGTTGTTTTTAGGGCTTGTAATACTGGATCTTGGCCTTATCTTGACGAGTTCAATGGAATTGATATAGAAGTGCATTCTGTTATTGATTAGCAGTTGTGTGCAATTAATACGGCTAGATGGGAAAAGAAGACAGAGTTTTATTTGGATGATAAGCATTCTTATTTCATTGACACTATGGGTATTTTTGTTACTATGAATCCGGGATATGCAGGGAGAACTGAGCTTCCTGATAACTTGAAAATGCTTATTAGACTTATGTCTATGATGGTTTCTGACTACACCTTGATTGCTGAAATTATGCTATTTGCAGAAGGATTTAGCGAGGCCAAAAGATTGTCAGGCAAAATGACAAAGCATTACAAGCTATCATCAGAACAGCTTTCACAGTAGGATCACTATGACTTCGGAATGAGGGCTGTCAAAAGTGTGCTTAGTATCGCAGATGCTTATAACTAAAAGACCCAGATCTTTCAGAAGAAGTTGTGCTTATTCGAGCTATGAGAGATTCCAACGTCCCTAAATTTTTAAAAGAAGATGTTATTTTATTAAATAATCTAAAATTAAAAAGAGAATGGAAATAAGAAATCAAGAGAAGCTGAGTAACAAAATCCTATGTTTGGGATTATAATAATTATATAATTTCCCTTGGCAATTATATTGCTATGGTTTGATTTGCTTAATTTTAATATCTTCTTTTAGCCTCACGTTATACTTATAGAAAAAGCTACCACAACAAAAGAATTGAACTTCTTTATTTCTGATTTTATATGATGAAGGAATCAAATTAGGGAATCCTTTCAGTATTTTGCGTTTCCAGCATTTTCCATCTTTAGAGCTGTAATAATTTTCTTGAGAGTCACAAATCATAATAAGAGTTCTGTAGCATGTTACTATTCTTGGCACTCCTATAGTGAATTTTATATTTTGTTTACCATATATATCATCCAATGGATCATAAGTATATAAAGTATTATGATTAATTCCTGTTATATAAATTGTTCTGTCAAAATGCAAAACTGAACACCCATGAGAAGGGACTGGAAGATCCGCCAAAGATTTTCAATATTTATCATTAAGAGAATACTTAGCTGCTATATGCAAATCTCCATTATCATTTTTTCCTCCGAAAATAAATGCATGATCATCAAAATACACGCAACTTGAATAAGCACAAGGAATATAATCTTGAAGCATGTTCACTTTATAATCTTTATCAATAATAAAAGTAATACCAAAATAGCTGCTATCTTCCCTATAATTTCCATAACAAAAAATTCCACCACCAGGAATGGGGCAGCATGCTGTAGAATTAGATAAATTTTCAGGGAGTCTCAAAGGTATCCTTTCTATTGATTCTGTTGCAGCATTCAGTTTATTCAATATTTTAGAATTATTGGTAAATGAAAATATTATATTGGATTCAAAAACACTGCTTTGAAAAAACTCTATCCTTTGTTTTTGGTCTTTTTCTTGGCACATCAGATATTGAGCCTTCTAGACTGCTTTCAGAATCCTCTTTTCTTGATTTCAACTCCTTATTTTCTCTTTCAAGCAATTTTATCTTCTTTTTTAATTCTTCATTCGTATTTTTAAATTGATCAAAAATGTTTGTTAATTTCAGATCAATTATAGAAAAGGATCATTCTCTATATGATTAATATCATCCTCAATATAAGCACCTTGAAGAGCATTTCCACATATTCTTTCAAGATTGTTGTTAGAACAACTGAAATTTATATTTTTGATTTTCCAGTTTTGCTTCAATAGCTGATTTTTCTTCAAAATTTAATTTTGAAGCGAATTTCGCAATAATGCATATCTTCTAAATCATCTAATTCATATTGCATATTTTTTTCGACTCTATTGATGGCTTCAGGAACAAGTATTTCATCACTCTGAATTTCATATTCATATAAATTATTGCAATCAATTTCAATATTTTCAAATTTGTTTAATATCGCTCTAAATTCCTGATTGATCTGCTTGATAATGCAATGAAAATTATTTATAACGCTATTCTTCTTTTTTCCAATTTCATTAGTTTTTGCTGTTAAATCTTTTCTTAGATCTACAGATTTCATTTCTGTAGAAATTTTCTCTGAACAGTGCTTTTGATTTTTTCCAGCCAAAATATGCTCAGTAAAGTGCTCTTCACAATAAAATGCTGGAGATTCTCTACATCTGCAGAGTAATGTTGGATAATTAGCACAACTACCTGCAAAGCATACCAATAGGCTGAAAGACATTTTATTATATGTCACATGAAAAATTCAGAATTAATCTATCGATATTTGTAATCCAGACAAAATGTTTGTGAAATCTATTAAATGATTAATTTATTTTATCGCTTTCATATTATACTTTTATAATTTCACCTTACGATAATCTATTTATGACTTCCGCTTTTATTTTACCGAAATGTTCAAATTCATTTAAGATAAGGAATGGAAATCTCAAATTATTTATAAAGATTTATTATAATCATACCAATTCATGCAACCATTAGAAAATATAAAATAAAATGAAAAGTAACAATATTAAAAGCTTCTTTAGACAGATTCCAGAGGAAGAATGAAAAAGAACTTATCAAGAAAGCGCAGCTAAATATGATAATGAAGAATTAAAGCATGCCCGAGCTCAAAATATTGAGCTAAGTCCTGATGTTTTGATCAAAATAGCTAAAAGTGAAGCATGCGAAAAAGAAAAAGATAGCTAAATAGCATAATAAAGACTAAGCTTAAATATATTCTTGGGCATAATGAAAGTTCATGAGGAGAATTGATGAAATGTGAAAATAGATTATAATTCAAAATTTATCGCTGCTAAGAATTGAGTTAGAATAATTAGAGAAGTTTAAATATAAGTTTTAATTTGAATACAAAATTATATAAACGCTTAAATCCTATCTCCCTTAATCCCCTCTATTCAATACAATGTTGAGTTTAAGGCCTCCAGGATGAAGAATCAATTCCTGAATTTAATGCAAATTTCAATGAATTTAAATAAATTTTAATTTACTCAATGAAATTTAAGCTTCCAAATAAATTTAATCTCTATTGCTTGATTTTTCTCAGCGTAATTGCGAATATCACTTGAAATAAGATTAATTCTATCAATGAAAATAATTTAACAAGACTATTTAGATTTACATAGATAAGATATATAGATTTCTGATATTTAAATAGCTTAAACCGAAGTTAAATTAAATTAATCTTCTTCTTCCCAACCCCCTGAAGCTGTTCCATCCAGATCAATATCAGTGCAGTGAGTAACAGCATATAGCAACTTAGTTTTCATGACCTGTTTAGAAGTATATGCAGGAAGATCCATAGTAAAGAAGCAAGTATGCGAAATAGGCATATAATTGTCCACAATCCCTGGAGGATTATATCTCGTTATACTCATACGTCTCCAATCTCTTCCTGACGGTAGCTTTGATCTCCCCCACACAAACTTCAAGAACAGTGTTCTCTCTTTAGGACTCATTTCAGAAAGAACTTCCCACAAGTAAATAATATGCTGGTCTGCAAGGCTGCAATTGCTATAATCAGTATTTGCCTTGAGAATGTCTATATCAATATTTGCAGCGCCACATACTAAGGTTTCCACCTGTCTCCAGCTAAACAAATTCAAGAAATCAGTTGGAATTACAGCACTCATTCCTCTTCTGATTGCTTCGTAAGCTTTTGGATTTTCATTCAGTCTGTACTGCTCTATCAAATCTGCATATTTGCTAGCATTTTCAAAAGTGACTTGGATTTCTTTTCCTCCTTCGATTAATTCGATTTCGCGCCCACTTGAGTCTTTGGTTGTGAACTTCTCATCATAAGCCATAGAAAAAGTGTCTGGAGTCAACTGATTTGCTTCTGGGTTTCTTAGAATTTCGAGAATCTGGACAGTGCAGACATCAAGACCTCTTAAATCTTTGGTTGTAAGTTTTTCCATAATCAGCCTTTTCCAGAACAATGGTGGGAAGGACAAGTTCAAGTTATTTTGGGTTCTTATTGCAGCTCCCATTAATTTTCCTAAGAAAGTGAAGAGTTCAATATCTTGTTGACTGTCTGCTGCTGGATTTATGATCC
>CATKHM010000236.1:0-26272 GCA_949751825.1 Blepharisma undulans
TGATAAAAGACCAAATGGCAAAAGGAAAATATGCAACATTTTATGCAACCAAAAGAAGAGGAACTTCTCCTCCAAAGCAATCTCAATCGCCTTCACTATTGAATAAACAAGTCTCATTCAAAGAATTATCAAGAAATTTTGATCAAGCTTAATATAATAAATCATTAAACACCTATTTCTCATTATTCTTCTCTTCTATTATTTCCAATTAATTTTAAAAATATCTTTTAAATTTAAAAAAAGCGTCACCAGCTGTTACACTTTTTACCAATTCATTCTAACGAAACAAAGTGCAACCTAACAGAAAACCGTTTTGGAGAATTTCGCAAATATCCAACAAATAACCCTGAAAACTAACCCTAATCATCTAATTAATATGCTAAAGCTATTACTTTATTCACATTAGATCACGGCAAGCACACTTCCTCAATTGGATCCATCTCATCCAACCCTGCCAAGCTCTCACATGAAGAAGCATCCTCAATAGGTTTAAAGCAAAAGCCGTCATTATTGAAAAGACTCTCACCGTCAGAGTTATTATGGTCACTCGAGGAGTTTCTACACAAACCGGTATAGTCAAACAATCCTGAGTTCCCTTTTTTCGCTCTTCTGATGATGCTTTTCCATCTGTTTTTCACACTGTTTTCGGTTCTTCCAGGGAGACATTTTGCGATTAGGCTCCACTTGTTACCGAATTCCTTTTGCTTTTGGATAATTAAATCGTCTTCTTCATATGACCAGCCACCCTTTTTAAGGGCTGGGTTTAAATGATTGCACCACCTTTCCCTGCATTGCTTTCCGTTTCGGACTGGCTTGTTGTGATAGACTTTTTCGTTAAGCTCTTTGGCGATTTGGGCCCACTTCTTGCTGGATTTCGTGGGAAAGAGGCTTAAGAGCATATCGTCTTCTTGCTGGGACCAAGGATGGCGCAAATGGCTGGCTGGCGCGACAGGCTTGTAAAGTGGACAAAACTTGTGCTTGACGTCGTCAAGTTTGCAAGGAATCATCCAGACCCCATCTTCAACCTTATAAGGGCTGCATGGCTGATGATGGTTGTTGTCTTGGCTTAAAAGTTCCATACGTGAAGGAATCCTATTTATTTATAACCATTGGCAGAATATGGGTTTAAATTGTTGATGAATTTACAAACATTTACATAAGAAGTCTTATAGGGCTTTGAATGATTATTGATCGGAATATAAATGGTTGATGAAGAAAAAAATCTAAGTTCATATCCATTCATTTTAGCTGAAAAATAAGAAAATTCAAAGCGGATTGGAAAGAATGTTGTTTGATCATGAAATTTCCAAGAAAGAAAAATATTTTATTGGATAAATAATATATTTAAATAATTTTTGAAAAAGGCCATATGAGTCTTCCAATTGTTACAGAAAAATGGCTTGCAATGCTGAAGGTTAACAAAAAAAGATGATGATAAAATAATGAATAATTATTCTGTATGAAGAATTGAAGATTTTCATAACTTCTAACATTTTTTAAAACATTTTCTGACAGATTATTGAAATTTTTAATTTTTATGAAAAGATTGCTATAAATAATTAATTTGAGAAATTAAAAACAGAAATCTTCAATCGGATCTATTTCATCAAGCCCGAGCTCGATAAGAATATCCTGATCCCTATTTCTGATCGAATAATTTTGACTCTCCTCAGAATCTTCATGTGAATCTGTGCTCGAAGTATCAATACTCGCACCCGTGGCATGAGCAAATGACCCTGAGCTTTCACATTTTCTTTTCCTTCCAATACTCTTCCATCTATTTTTTACACTATTTTCGGTCCTCCCTGGCAGAAATTTAGCAATAATGCTTCACTTATTGCCGATTTCTTTTTGTTTTAGTATAATTATTTGGTCCTCTTCCTCACTCCAGCTTCCTTTTTTGAGATCTGGGTTTAAATGGTTGCACCACCTTTCCCGACACTGTTTTCCATTTCGAATAGGAGCATCGTTATGAATTTTTTGGTTTATTTCCCGAGCTATAATAGTCCACTTTTTGCTAGTCTCGGTCGGAAGATGACTTAAGATTATGTCATCTTCTTTTTTAATCCACGGATGCCGCAGATGACCTTTTGAAACCCTTGGGTAAATGAGAGGGTAATACTTCTGCTTCGTAGCATCCAGCTTACAAGGGACCATCCAGACTTCATCATCAAGTTTGTAGGGGCTAAGTAGTGGATGATGATTGTTGTCTTTGTTGATGTCTTCCATAGGATCAAGCATCTTATGGCTTTTAATATTTATTTGTTATCCATATTTGGGATTTTGACGATTTAAATTAACATTAAATAGAAATCTTAAGACAAATCTATTTTGTTGTACAGTATGTATATACATAGATGAAAAATACAACAAATATTGCAAATATTCAAAAAATTTATATATATTATAAATAAATATTTGCGAGCTTTATTATAGTCTGAATGCGTATTTTCTATTAATTATTGAACTTAAAAATGCTGTTGTGGATCTTATAAGATTGAAATCTCTTTCAAATAAAAGTTAATTGTTACTTGGTCCCTTATCTAATTTGATTATCAAGAAAAATTGGTCTTCTTAAAGTCTTTATGCTAATCATCTGAATGGCAAATCAAAATAATAGTTTACCACCATAATTTAAAATCTGCTCTAGCCTTCATCTTAGACTGGATAGCCAATAGATCGAACGAATTATCATTTGATGCACCTTAGATCGAATTGAGTTATATTTGAACTCTTAAATTATTATTACTCTAAAATATTAATTGAATATAATATAATTTGTTTCAAAGTGAGTATATTATTTTCTGTTGTTAATAACATTGTTTTGATTTTTACAACAAAAATTATAAAAATTCTAATAAAGGTACAAAAGTTTCCATTATAAATAAAAAACATTTTATCCGAATTTCAATCAGTATTGATATTTTCAAATATTAATAAATACCTCAATAAATATTAATTACTAAGGGTATGGCAAATGTTCTTAAAAGAAAGCATGAAGACAAAGATCTTGATAGTTTGCTTGCAATTTCTAGAAAGGAGCAGCTATATCGTAGCCTTTCTCATGATAAAATAAAACATTGAAAGGCAACTCTTTTTGAGGTTTTTATTTGACTTGAATCAGCTGATGGAAGAAAGAAAAAGACAAATAGACTCCAGCTTCTATTAAATTATTTAGCACTTGTTATAAGAAAATTTCAACTTTTATCCTTGATCCTCTTGGATTACAACTTAAGTGCGTCAGCTACTTTAATGTCAATTTTCAATATGTCAATGATTGGAATAAGATTTGATGTGCTGGCAATTAAATTAAATGCTCAAAACTATTACGTTGTAATGATATTATCAATTATTTTTTTATGAATTATTTTTGTTTTGCTCTTATACTTTCAAATTTATTTAAAAAAAAAAATTCAAAGGAAAGTTCTTATTACACTTGCACAGATTTTAGGATGAATTTGCGAATACGTTTTGCTTATTCCATTCATCTATACAGCTACATTATATGCCAAATATACTTTAATTTCCTATGAAAAAATAACAGAATATGGGAACATTGATTCCAGTAAACTTGGCTGATATTTTTCTTTGCCATTAATATTTGGATCACTTATTTTTCAATTTTTGTTATTTTTCAGAATTATTTATAATTGCCATCCCACATATTCTACTAAGTATAAGAGAAGTAGAATGTATTCCTTTATAGCTTTAAAGGATATTTTGATACAAGAAATCATAGTTGTCTTATCACTTTTTCATTATAAATTGTATTATGAAATGATATGTATTATATTAAGTTTGTACATGATTTCTCAGTATGCTATATATTTTCCATTTGTAACTGTCTTTGATAATGCATTTGAAGCAAGCACATGGATACTGCTAATATTTGGAATAATTTCTTATATTATCGCTGATAATCTAAGTGCTTTATATGCAAAAACTCTTTTTATTATAATTGTTTTACCTTTTATTATAGCTTTGTTTTATTATGCCATGAACTGATTTTTTAATAAAGTAAATACTTGCCCACTGAATGACCCCTATTCTGCTGAACTAGAAATTCGCAAAATTATTAAACAAATCAATAATCCTGTCAATAATGATGATGCTATAGAGTCTGTAAAAATCATTTATAAAGAAATAACAAAGAAATATTTATCTTTTAAATTTATATTTATCTGAGAGTGCTTATTTACACTACATTATAGACACAATAAGTCTCTTGCATTACTAAAATTATCAAAAATCCACTTATCTTGCCCAGAACATTTAAAGCAATATTATAGCAAGGACAGACAAATTTCGAGATATTACAGTTGCCCAAATATAGAATGCGAATTTTTATTTTATTTTTATTACAAGAACCTTATAAATGAAGAAAAATGTGAAGATTTAGCTATCCTGAGGTATCTAAAAGATATAAATGAGCTCAAAGATTGCGATTTGGATGCATTTTTAGAGTTATGAAATGTATACCAAAAGATTTCAAGCATATCAAAACATTCTGCCCATGAAATCAATAAGGCTTGTGATAGACTTATTGATTCGAAACTTCGGCTTGAGGCTAAAGCAGAGAAATTAATGCAAAAGTATCAAAATGACCCAAAACTCTTAGAAATTTATGGATCATATATGTCAGAATTTTTACAAGAAGAGAAAGGAGATTTAATTTTGGAAAAAGGCAGATTGTTGAAAGAAAATAGCGATTGTGCGATGGAAAAAATAATGGGATTCAGGTTTGAAAAAGGAGCTTCCATAATGGTTGTAAGCGGGATGTTTGGGTCGATAGGTGATATTTTGTATCTTAATAATGAAATCTCCCATTTACTAGAATTAGAGTCTATTGATAACTACATTGGAGCAAGCTTTATTCAATTTATTCCTTCACCATTTGATGTAATGCATAATGATATTTTGAGAAAATTTCTTATATTTGGAGACAAAATTGACCTATATAGACCTCATATGTTTTTGATTACCACTCAAGGCCACTGTGTTGAGGTTAGCATGCATTTTCAGCTTGTATTTTATAAGCAAGTTCCTTATTTTATCGCAGATTTCAACTCTCGAGGACATAAAAAAAATTTAATTTTGCATTCGCCAGACGGTTATATATATTCAATCTCCAAAAATATCCAAAGCCTCATAGGAAATCGGGAAGGCACTATTTTTGAGATTCTGAAAAACCTCATTTTTTACTATGAAAAGTATGATGTTGGCCAAAATTTTGAATATAATGAAGAATTTTCATGAACGATGATGAGATTTAAGCTATCAATCGATGGATATGCCCTGGAAGTTTTATATATTGCTGACTCAGCCGAAGTTATAACTCCTTTAGATGAATCACCCACAGTGAAATACCAAAGCACAAATTATCAAGAATCAACTCATGCAGCAGAATTTTCTATAGAAAATGAAGAAACTTATTTACAAAATCGTGTTTTAAGCAGTAATGCTGACAATTCAACTGTGGCATTGAAAAAGAAACCACAGAATAGAGCAGAATCTGAGAATAAAAGAATAATGGCGCTGTGCAAAGTTATTAATATGAATATAAGAATCGCTTTGGCTATTTTATTTGTTATTACGTTTACAGTAATATTTTTGGAATATACTTTTGTGAGTAGTTTAAAGTTGTCATATATGCTCAATCAAATGGCCTTGATGAGATACTTAGGAAATTCTGTTCTTGTTAGCATAAGAGCATTGGACTTATTGAGTCAAGGATTTGAAACATCGTCTGCAGAAGCTTATTATAGAAATTTGGCAATAGCAAACTCAAAAACTCTTCAAGATAATTTGCTACTTGTTAATGATGACTTAAAATCTTTCAGCTTTTTTCATGATGTTTTCTATATAAAGGCTTCTATATCAGAAAAAATTGATAATTCAATAAGAGTAACTGATGAAAATTTATTTCATTGCATTCAGAAATATACTTCACATGTGAATGCTATAGTGAATACAAAACTTGAAGATTTTCACTCGATCCCTTCAGATTTTTATTTTGTTTATTTTAATTTTCCTTCCACGATTTTGCATGCTTTAAATGATAGTGTTTATACAACTTCAAATGACTTTGCAAAGCATGTTGATGATACATTTAGATTTTTAAAGCTTTTCAAAATAGCTATTTTTATTCCTCCAATTTTAATCATTATTGTATCAATGCCAAGTATTATTGTGCTTGAAAAGATTAATAAATCAAATTGGCGTCATTTATCTCATCTAAACTCTGATAGGCAGTCTATTGTAAGAAATAAGCTTGTGGAGCGTCTTCGCAAATTTCATGGGATAGAGGTCAATAATATCAAACTAAAATCAAAAGGTGAAGAAAACTATTCTCCAATTTGAAAATCGTTTATAATAAAAATTCTATTATTGCAGACAATCAGCATCACATACTATTTTGTTGCTTTATATTTCTTTGAAGCTAATTTAAGTGAAAGTTTTATTTATGAATCGAAATACATTTTTAACCATGGATTGAGAAGAATGCTCTCTGCAAATTCTTATTTTTGGGCAAGAGAGAAGTTTTTAAATGGGATGAATGCATCTTTTACTAATTGGCTTGATAATGATATAGCAGTGCCTTCATTTTCAGTGAAGCTTGAGAGTGTCATTGAGGAGTATGAATATCTTATACATACTCTGAGTTATGAAGATTATACAAAATTTTATAACAGTGATATGATAGAATTGGAATTTGGAAGCCCTTGCAAGATTATTGGAGAAGGAATTTCCAACTGTGAGACTAGTTATATAGGGGCTGGAACTGTCCCAGCGATGAAAATTTATTTGGAAGATTTGAGAGGTTGCTCAGTTTATAGCCAGTCTGGTTGGAATTGCATCAAAAAATTGGAAATATATTCAAATTTAATAGTAAAGTCTGCGCAATTTATGATGTTCAATTATCTTAATGAAACTGAAAGCAAAATTGATAAAACTATCACAAACTTAACAATAGCTACAGTGTTTTATTTTATCAGTATTGTCATTGCATCAATTATTCTGGTGCTTGGTGTTGTAAACAAAATCAAAAAGGAATTAATTGGCAAAATTGAGATTTTGAAGTACTTTTAGAATAAAATGAATTGTGAATATTAAAAATTCGATCTTATTTTTAATGCATATTAGGCATCATTTTAATCATAATGCTAATTAATTATGGTAATTTTTTGCACTCAAATTTTTAATGAAAGTTTATTAAAAATGTGCAAGTATTGTTGGAATCTATGATTAAATTTTTATATTTAACTATTATTGTTATTGTTATTATCTTCAAGCTAAGCGAAGCGTCAAAAAAATGAAAGCTTTTTTGTCTTATTTGATTTAAATAAATTAATACAAAATTCATTAAATAGAAATCCACAAATTTTTTCCATTTATTATATTTTTTAGTAAATTAGAAAACTCTTTTATTTAGTTATTTTCGAAATAATGTTTAGGCTTAAAGTCATTATTTCAAAAATACAAAATATTTGACATTTATTATAATTTCCATATATAAATGAAGAATATCTTCTCATTTTCCTTCATTTTAACTTTCCATTTGCACTTAATTTAATTAGATCTTGTGTTTTTCTGAGTATAAAGATTAATTTTAAATTTATTTCAGCAGAGTTTGTCATGCTCACATATTGAATTTATTGATGAGCAATTTTTCAAAAATGGTTTATTGTTTTTATTAGAGAGTGATTCAAAAGAAATTGCTATGAAGTAATATCTTTGGAGTAAAAACAACTTATCATGAATACTTCAAATATTATATATTTAAAATATTTATTTACATTATCACACAGTGCGTCTCAGAGTGCAATAACTTATATTCTGCTGTCCATGACAATGCTTTGCTTTTTACAATAAAATGGATGAGCTTAAGTGTTGTCAGTTACTTAGTTATCTAGGTATTAATTAGTTATGTCAAATCACATATTAAGATAAATCGCATAAATTGTTATTATAAATAGACAACTAGATAATTTTACAAAATCATGGTAAATATCCTAAAAAGAAAGCATGAAGGAAAAGAATTTGATAGTCTATTAGCAATTTCTCGAAAGGAGCAGATTTATAGTAGCCTTTCCACAAATAGAGTAAGTCACTGAAAGGCAACTATTTTTGAAGTTTTTATTTGGCTTGAATCAGAAGATGGGCAAAGAAAAAAGACACAGAAACTACAAATTTTATTAAATTATTTAGCGCTTGCTATAAAAAAATTTCAGCTGTTTTCCTTAATTTTACTGGATTATGATGCAAGCACATCATCACCTTTAATGTTAATTTTCAATTTGTCAATGACTGGAATAAGATTTGATGTGCTTGCTATGAAAGTAAATTGCCACATCTATTATCTTATTATGACATCGTTAATTGTTTATTTATGAGCTCTTTTTGTTTTGCTCTTGTACTTTCAAATTTATTTCAAAAAAAAAATTCAAAGAAAAGCTCTAATTATATGCTCACAAACTTTAGGGTGACTCTGCGAATATGTTTTAATTATTCCTTATATCTATACAACTGCATTATACATCAAATATGAGTTGATTTCAAATAAAAACATAGAAGAGTATGGGAATATAGAATCCAGTAGACTTGAAAGATTTTTTTATTTACCATTAATATTTGGTTTATTTATTTATCAGTTTTTGCTATATATCAGGATTATTTACAATTGCCATCCTACATACTCTGCTAAGCATAAAAGAAGTAGGATGTATTCATTTATTTCTTTAAAAGATGCTTTAATGCAAGAAATTATAGTGTTTTTGTCTCTTTTCCGTTTTAAATTTTATTATGAAGCAGTATGTGTTATAATAAGTTTGCATATGATTTCTCAATATGCAACATATTTTCCATTTGTTACTGTTATTGATAATGTATTTGAAGCAAGCACATGGACACTTCTAATATTTGGAATGATTTCTCATGCTATAGCTAACAGCCTAGGCGCTTTATACATAAAGCCACTCTTTATAATAATTGTTTTCCCTTTTATTATGGCTTTGTCCTATTATGCTATGAACTGACTTTTTAATAAAGAAAATAATTGTGCCTTGAATGATCCTTATTCTGCTGAACTGGAAATTCGCAAATTTATTAAACAAATCAATAATCCTATCAATAATGATGATGCCATAGAGTCTGTAAAAAGCATTTATAAAGAAATAACAAAGAAATTTTTATCTTTTAAATTTATATTTATCTGAGAGTGCTTATTTACACTGCATTATAGACACAATAAGTCTCTGGCATTACTAAAATTATCAAAAATTAACTTATCTTGCCCAGGATATTTAAAACAACATTATAGCAAGCAGAGACAAATTTCGAGATATTATAGTTGTCCAGATATAGAATGTGAATTTTTGTTTTATTTTTATTACAGGAAGCTTACATTTAAAGAAAAATCTGAAGATTTAGCCTTCTTGAGGTATTTAAAAGATATAAATGAGCTTAAAGATTGCGATTTAAATGCTTTCTTAGAGTTATGAAATGTATATCAAAAGGTTTACAGCACATCAAAGATAACTATTCGTGAAATCAATAAGGCTTGCGATAAATTTATTGATTCAAAGCTTAAATTTGAAGCTAAAGCTGAAAAATTAATGAAAAAATATCAAACTGACCCAGAACTTTTGGAAATTTATGGATCATATATGTCAGAATTTTTACAAGAAGAGAAAGGAGATTTAATTTTGGAAAAAGGCAGATTGTTAAAAGAAAATAGTGATTGTGCGATGGAAAAAATAATGGGATTTAGATTTGAAAAAGGGTCTTCAGTCATGATTGTCAGTGGAATGTTTGGGTCGATAGGTGATATTTTGTATCTTAATAATGAAATCTCTAATTTGTTAGAATTAGGATGCATTGATAACTATATTGGAACAAGTTTTGCTCAATTTATTCCTACACCATTCGACGAAATGCATCATGACATTTTGAGAAATTTTCTTCTTTTTGGGGACAAAGTTGACATACATAGACCTCATATGTTTTTAATTACTACTCAAGGCCACTGTGTTGAGGTTAGCATGCATTTTCAACTTGTATTTTATAAGCAAATTCCTTATTTTATAGTAGATTTTAATCCAGAAGGACACAAAAAAAATTTAATTTTGCATTCTCAGGACGGTTATATATATTCAATCTCCAAAAATATTCAAAGATGCATTGGAAATCGAGAAGGCACTATTTTTGAGATTCTGAAAAACCTCATTTTTTACTATGAAAAGTATGATGTTGGCCAAAACTTTGAATATAATGAAGAATTTTCATGAACAATGATGAGATTTAAGCTATCAATCGATGGATATGCCCTGGAAGTTTTATATATTGCTGATTCTGCTCTGGCCATAACGTCGTTGGATGAATCACTTTCTGTAAAATATCAAAGTAAAAATTATCTTGATTTAACTCAAACAGCAGAATTTTTTACAGAAAATGAAGAAATTTATTCGCAAGATCAGATAATGAGCAGTAATATTGACAGTTCAACTGCTATCTCCAGAAAGAAGCCTCAAAATAAAGCAGAATCTGAGATTAAAAAAATATTTATGGTTTGCAAAGTTATTAACATGAATATAAGAATTGCTTTAGTTATTTTATTTGTTATTACTTTTACATCAATATATCTGGAAACTACTTTTATCAGTAGAGTAAAGCTCTATCATATGCTCAATCAAATGGCTCTTATGAGATATTTAGGAAATTCTGTTCTTGTAAATATAAGATCGTTGGATTTAATGAGCCAAGGGTTTGAAACATCTTCTACAGAAGCTTATTATAGAAATTTAGCAATTACAAGCTCAAATACTCTTCAAGACAATTTAATGTTTACTAATGATTACTTAACATCTTACAGCTTTTTTCATGATGTTTTCAACACACCGGTCTCTATGTCAGAAAAAATTGATAATTCTATAAGAACTGCTTATGAAAGTTTATTTAATTGCATTCAAAGATATATTTCACATACTGATACTATAGTTAACACAAAATTAGAAAATTTTCATTTGATTTCTTCAGACTTTTATTTTATCTATTATAATTTTCCTTCTATGATTTTACATACTCTGAATGATAGTGTCTACACAACTTCTTCTGATTTTAAAACATATGTGGAGGATACATTTAGATTTTTAAATCTTTTCAAAATATCTTATTTTTTCCCTCCATTTTTAATCATTATTATATCATTGTCAAGCATTATTGTGCTCGAAAAAATAAACAAGTCGAATTGGCACGATCTATCAAAGGTAAATGACAATAGACAATTGAATATAAGAAATAGGATTATTGAGCGGCTTCGCAGTCTTCATCAAATTTATGTAAATAATATCAACCTAAACTTAAGATGCAGAGAACATTACTCTCCTATTTGAAAATCTTTTGTAATAAAAATCCTTTTATTGCAGATTGTTAGCATTATATATTATTTTGCTATTTTAACTCCGTTTGAAGCTGATTTAAGTGAAACTATTATTTATGAATCAAACTATATTTTCAACCATGGGTTGAGAAGGATGCTCTCTGCAAATTCTTATTTCTGGGCAAGAGAGAAGTTTTTAAATGGGATGAATGCATCTTTTACTAATTGGCTTGATAATGATATAGCAGTGCCTTCATTTTCAGTGAAGCTTGAGAGTGTTATTGAGGAGTATAAATATCTTATGAGTATTCTGAGCCGTGAAGATTATGCAAAATTCTATAACAACGATATGATAGAATTAGAATTTGGAAACCCTTGCAAGGTTCTTGGAGAAGGAATTTCCAACTGTGAGACTAGTTATTTAGGGGTTGGAACTATCCCAGCGATGAAAATTTATTTGGAAGATTTGAGAGGTTGCTCAATTTATAGCCAGTCTGGTTGGAATTGCATCAAAAAATTGGAAATATATTCAAATTTAATTGTAAAGTCTTCGCAATCTATGATGTTCAATTTTCTTAATGTAACTGAAAATAAAATTGAAAAAACTATTGCAAGCCTAACAATAGTTACAGTATTTTATTTTATTAGTTTTGTCATTGCATCAATTATTCTTGTATTTAGTGCTGTAAACAAAATCAAAAAGGAATTAATTGACAAAATTGAGATTTTGAAGTATTTTTAGAATAAAAGTCATTTTAATTCTAAGGCATGATTTTTAATGATTATAGAAATGGGTAATCCTAATTTATTTTACATTATATGTTTAATTGAACTATATAATTCAATTTTATATTTAAAGTCTAAATTTTATTTGCATTGAGCCTAGCATAAAAAAAGAGTTTTATTATTATTTGATATTTTAATGTAAAGGTAGTTTAAAAGACTAAAATTGGTATAGAAAATTCATAAAAGATTTGCCAATTTTGGGTTTTCTTAATAAATTGGAGAAAAATTCATGATTTTAACTTTGATTTATACAAAGTTTGGAACCATAATTTCAAAAATATGAGGATTGATATATGAATTTTTTTTGGTTACACGACGAAGATAGATCACTTTGATAGTACAATATATTCTCAAAAAATTTGGTCTGAAACTTTGATCGGCGTTTCCTCTGAAAATTTATGGGTTTTTTCTAAATGTTGCTTGGCAAATAGTAAAAAATTCAATGATGATAGCCTTTGAGACAGCAATTCTCTAGTGGAAATTAAACATTAAGACAATATAAAATAAAATAATAATACATTGTGATTTATATATAAACCAAAAGATATCTGATCATTTTACTTGATTTTAACTTTCTATTTGTATTTAATCAAAGCTTACTCTGTTTAATTTGTAGATAAGTTGGAGAGCTTTAAGCTTATTGAGTTTTCAAAAGAAAAATTTTATCAATCAATAAAGAGGCCCTTTGCGAACAAATTTTCCCTTTACTGATAATTTAAAATGATAGCAAAGTACTAATCTAGAATTTTTATAAAATTTGCAATTTATTGCATGATTATTTAACTTTTATTATTAAATACATAATATAATACTCATAAAAACCTGTTATAGCAATAAATTTTATATTAACAGTATGTAGCTTGCTAATCAAAGGCTAAATTTTTAAAATAGCTTTTTATCAATGGCTTTACCACAAAAAATAAGGGAAGTGATAAAATTAACTCAAATTATTTTTTACAATAAAATGAAAATTTGAGTAAATTTTTATGAGTACTTCATTTTATTACAATATCTTAATCATTTGTAATTATAAACATAAAAATTCATGGAAAGTATTCTTGAAAAAGACGAAGAAAAAAGGGATCTTGATAATTTAATTGCAATTACTAGAAGAGAGCAACTTTATCATAGCCTTGCTCATGATAGAGGCCATCGGTGAAAAATAACTCTTTTTGACATCTTTATAAGGCTTGAATCAGCTGACGGAAAAAGAAAAACGAACAAATATCAAGTTTTTCTTAACTACCTAGGACTTATTGTAAGAAAATTTCAATTATTGTCAATGATACTTTTAGACTATAATTTAGATCCGTCAGTCTCTTTAATTGGAATATTTAATTCGCTGATGGCTGTATTAAGATTGGACGTCTTATCGATTAAATTAAATTTTGAAATTGGGTATATTATGGTTCTATTAGCAAGCGTGTACTTGTGAGCTCTTAGCTTTATAATGCTTTATATTCAATTTTATTTTAAAAAGAAATTTTTGAGAAAATTGACAATAATATGCGAGGAGACTTTTGGTTGACTTTGCGAGTATTTACTTTTTATTCCCTATGTTTATACAACTTTATTATACCTCAAATACTCTTTAAATTCAAATAAAAATGTGACTGAATATGGAGACATCAGTACTAATGATATTCACACTTTTCTTGCATGGCCACTAATGTTCGGAATAGCAATTTTTCAGTTAATTTTGTATTTCAGAACAATTTGCAGTTGTAATCCTGCTTATTCTTTAAAAAACAAAAGAAATAGAATGTACTCTTTAATTACTTTGAAAGATTTTATTGCCCAAGAAATCATTGTTATTTTATCATTCCAAGGCTCCACTTATTATTTTGAGCTTGTATCAGTGATATCATCTTTATATATGCTGTCCCAATACTTTTTGTATTTTCCATTTGTTACAGTTTTTGACAACGCATTTGAAGCCAGCACATGGCTGATGCTGATTTTTGGGGTAATTTCTCATATTGTTGCTTATGACATTGGAGCGTTGAGTGCAAAAGTCTTATTAATGATTTTTGTGTTTCCCTTAGCAATGCTTCTCTTTTATTTATTTTTACAATGATATTTTAACGCTATAAAGCATCCAGCGCAGGATGACCCTTATACAGTAGAGCTTAAAATTCGCAGACTAATTAATGGGAAAAATGCTCAAAATTTCAATAATGACCTTCTTGAAAAAGTCAAAAAAATTTACACCGAGGCGACTAAAAAATTTCTCTCATTTAAACTTTTATTCATTTGGGAGAGTTTATTTACTTTGCATTATCGAAATAACAAATCTTTAGCATTGCTTAAGTTATCAAAAATCAATTTTTCATGCCCTGAACATCTGAAAATCTGGTATGACCAAGACCGACAAATTTCGAAATATTTCAGTTTTCCAAATTTAGAAGCAGAATTTTTATTTTATTTTTATTATAAAAAACTTATTAATGAAGAAAAATCTGAAGATCTTATCCTTTTAAGATACCTAAAAGATATAAATGAATTTAAAAATAAAGATCTAGAAGTTACTTCAGAGCTGTGGAACGTCTGCAAGATGATTTCAAATATCTCAAAATTTAGAGTGATGACATTCAATAAAGCATGCAAGAAACTGATAAATGCAAAGCGTGTTTTCGAACTAAAAGCTGAAAAAATGATAAAAAAATATCAGTCTGATTGTGATTTGCTTTCAATTTATGGGTCTTATATGGCAGAGTTTTTAGAAGAAAATGAAGGAAATTTATTTTTAGCAAGAAGTCAGGCATTGAAAGAATCAAATGATGGAGGGATTGAAAAATTGACAGGGTTTAAGTACCAAAAAGGGTCTGCAATAATGGTTGTAAGTGGAATGTTTGGCTCAATTGGAGATATTTTATATCTAAATAATGATATCCTTGATTTGCTGAAAATAGAGTGCATTGATAATTATATTGGAACAAGCTTTATTCAATTTATGCCTGCGCCTTTTGATGTGATGCATAATGATATTTTAAGGCGATACCTGATTTTTGGCGACAAAATTGATTTATATAGACCACATATGTTTTTAATTACAACGAAAGGCCATTGCGTTGAAGTTAGCATGCATTTTCGCCTTGTTTTCTATAAGCAAATCCCTTATTTTATTGCCGATTTCAACTCTCGAGGGCACAGAAAAAATTTGATTTTATATTCCCCAGATGGTTACATATACGCAGTTTCGAAAGATATTCAAAGCTTCATTGGAAGTCGGAAAGGCACTATTTTTGAGGTAATTAAAAACTATATCTATTATTATGAAGACAATGAGGTAGGAAAGTGCTTTGAATATAATGAAGACTTCTACTGTACTATGATGAGATTCAGCTTATCAATTGATGGATTTGTACTGGAAGTTTTATATATCGCTGATTCTATTGAAGCTATCACTCCACTTGATGATTCACCTATTACCAAAATAAGAACTGCATCATTTAGTGAGTTTGGAGGGTATAAAACTGATGTTTCTATGGAGCCTGATGAAAATTACTTAAAGAATACCATGGGGAGCAATCACACATATGCTTCATCAATTTTATCAAAAATTCAAGGAAAAAGAGAAATTGAAAAAGCTAATCTGAAAATACTGAAATTATGCAGTGCTCTAAACATGAATATAAGAATAGCAATATTTGTATTGTTTGTTGTTACCTTTATAACTATAATTTTGGATATTGCTCTTATCACTAACCTTAAAATGACAAGCATGCTTGGCGATCTAGCTTTTATAAGATATTTGGGGAATTCTCTTCTATTGAATATAAGATCACTTGATTTGATTAATCAAGAAATTTTACCTGCGTTTTCCGAAGATTATTATAGAGATGAGATTAAGAAAAACTCAGAATCTCTTGAAAACAGTATCATACTTATTAATGATGACATTACCTCTTATAGCTTCCTACATAATATTTTTTCTGATCATTTTGTCTTAATCTCTGAAAAATTTGAAGGAGACTTCATTAGAACTAAACATGAAAATTTGTTCCATTCCTTGCAAGCTTATATATCACATGTAAATGTGATAGTAAATACGAATATAAAAGAGTTAGATACTATTTCAAATGACCTGTATTATGTTTATTATAATTTTCCTGTTGAAATTATAAGAACTTTAAATGATAGTGTTCATACAATTTCCGTTGATTATCAAGATCATGTAGAAAACACCTTTTTATTTTTGGAAATCTTTAAGGTCACTTTTTTTATTCCTCCTATAATTATGATAATTTTATCAATTCCAAGTGTTATTATATTAGAAAAGGCAAATAAAACAAATTGGCATAACCTTTCGCATCTAAATATTGAAAGACAGCAATATTTAAGAGACAAACTCATGGATAGGCTAAGAGATCTACATGGAATCGAAGTTGAGCACATTGAACCAAGACTTGGCAAGACTGAAATGTATTCTTCAGTCTGAAAAAAATTCATAATAAAAATCTTTTTGCTGCAAATTATTAGTATCATTTATTATTGTGCAGCCTTATATGGATTTCAAGTCACATTGAGTGATATATTTATAAATCAATCGAAATATATTTTTAGCCAGGATCTAACAAGCATGCTTTCAGAAAATTCTTATTTTTGGGCAAGAGAAAAATATTTGGATGCATTAAATAAATCATTTATTGATTCAATTGATAATAAATCGGCATTTCCTACTCTGGAGGTTCAACTTGAAAAAGTAATAGAAGATTATGAATATTTTGAAAATTTGATTACGTATAAAGATTTTCAAAAGTTTTATAATGATGATATGACAAATTTAGAAGTTGGAGATCCATGTGATATTTTAAAAGATTCTTTATCAAATTGCGAGTATAGTTATTTGGGAGTGGGAGTAACTGCAGCAGTGAAAAGCTATTTAGAAGAATTAAGAGACTATTCTCTTTATCAACAATCAAGCTGAGAGGATATGATAAGACTAGAAAAATATGCAAATCTAATCGTTGAATCCACAATTGCAATGCTGAATATTTATAATAGCTCGATGGATAATAAGATCGATGAAAATACGATAAGCTTAATGATCACAACGCTAATATATTTTATTTGTCTGGCAATTGTATCAATTATACTGGTTTTTGGGGCTGTAAATAAAATCAAAAGAGAGTTGATTGGGAAAATTGATATTTTAAAATATTTTTAGAAATAGATGCCAGTGGATTAAAAATAGTATTATAGTTTTCCCTTTTATTATAACTTTATTTTACTATGCAATGAGTTGGCGTTTTAATAAGCCAAATAACTGCCCGCTAAATGATCCTTATTCTGCTGAACTTGAAATTCGAAAAATTATCAGCAAGAGAGCCAGTCGCATTGATAGTTGTGATATAGAGAATATTAAGACTATTTATACAAAAATAACCAAAAAATTTTTATCATTTAAACTCATCTTTATTTGAGAGTGTTTATTTACTCTACATTATAGGCATAATAAGTCTCTTGCATTGCTAAAATTATCTAAAATCAATTTATCCTGTCAAGAGCACTTGAAACAACATTACAGCAAGGACAGACAAATTTCAAGATATTACAGTTACCCAAACATGGAATCTGAATTTTTATTTTATTTTTATTACAAGAAACTAATAAATGAGGAAAAATCAGAGGATTTAGCCCTTTTGAGGTATCTAAAAGATATAAGTGAGCTCAAAGATTGCGATTTGGATGTTTTCTTAGAGCTATGAAATGTATATCAAAAGATCTCAAGCATATCAAAACACCCCACCAATGAAATTAATACGGCTTGTAATAGACTTATTGATTCAAAGCTTAGATTTGAAGCTAAAGCTGAAAAATTGATGAAAAAATATCAGACTGACACAGAACTCTTAGATATTTATGGATCCTACATTTCGGAATTTTTGCAAGAAGAGAGAGGAGATACAATTTTAGCAAAGAGTAGAGTACTTAAAGAATATAATGATTCTGCAATGGAAAAAATAATGGGGTTCAAATTTGAAAAAGGGGCTTCTATTATGGTTGTAAGTGGAATGTTTGGGTCAATTGGAGATATTTTATATCTTAATAATGAAATTCTTCATCTGCTTGAATTAGAATGCATTGATAATTACATTGGAACCAGCTTTATCCAGTTTATTCCAGCCCCTTTTGACGTAATACACAACGACGTTTTGAGAAAATTTCTTATTTTTGGTGACAAAGTTGACTTATATAGACCTCATATGTTTTTAATTACGACTCAAGGCCACTGCGTTGAGGTTAGTATGCACTTTAAACTTGTATTTTATAAGCAAATTCCTTATTTTATTGCAGATTTTAATCCAAGAGGGCATAAAAAAAGTTTAATTTTGCATTCTCCAGACGGTTATATATATTCAATCTCCAAAAACATTAAAAACTTCATTGGAAACCGAGAAGGCACTATTTTTGAAATTCTGAAGAACTTAGTTTATTATTTCGAAAAATATAGTGTTGGTCAATACTTTGAATATAATGAAGAGTTTTCATGAACAATGATGAGGTTTAAGTTATCAATCGATGGATATGCTTTAGAAGTTTTATATATTGCTGACTCGGCTGAAGCACTAACTCCTTTAGACGAATCGCTCACAGTTAAACACCAAAAAAAGAATTGTAATGAATCTACTCATTCAGGAGAGTTTTCTATTGAAAACGAAGAAACTTACTTACAAAGTCACATAATGAGCAGTAGTATTGATGAATCAACAGTATTAACAAAAAAGAATCTACAAATTAAAGCAGAATCTGCTAATAAAAGAATAATTGCGCTATGTAGAGTTATTAATATGAACATAAGAATTGCTCTGGCCATTTTATTTGCTATTACTTTTACAGCAATATTTTTGGAAAATACTTTTGTGAGTAGTTTAAAGCTGTATAATATGCTCAACCAAATGGCATTGATGAGATATTTAGGAAATTCTGTTCTTGTTAATATAAGATCGTTGGACTTATTGAGCCAAGGATATGAAACTTCGTCTACAGAAGCTTTTTATAGAAACTTGGCACTGGCAAACTCAAATACTCTACGAGACAATTTAATTCTTATTCACGATGACTTAAAATCTCACAGCTTTTTTCATGATGTTTTCTACACAATGGTTTCAGTATCAGAAAAAGTTGATAATTCTATAAGAATTACCAATGAAAATTTATTTCATTGTATTCAAAGCTATATTTCACATGCAAATACTATAGTTAACACAAAGCTTGAAGATTTTTACATGATTCCTCAAGATTTTTATTTTGTCTATTATAATTTTCCTTCTATGATTTTGCATGCTTTAAACGATAGTGTCTACACGACTTCAACTGATTTTAAAATGCATGTTGTAGACACATTTAATTTTTTAAAGCTATTCAAAATAGCTTTTTTTGTGCCTCCAATTATAATCATTATTATATCATTGCCAAGTATTATTATGCTTGAAAAGATAAACAAATCAAATTGGCACAGTCTATCACATTTAAATACTGATAGGCAATCAATTGTAAGAAATAAACTTGTTGAGCGGCTTCGCAAATTCCATGGGATAGAGGTCAATAATATTAAACTAAAATCAAGAGGCGAAGAAAATTATTCTCCCATTTGAAAGTCTTTTATAATAAAAATCCTTTTATTGCAGCTTATTGGCATCACGTATTATTTTGCTATTTTATATCCATTCGAAGCTGATTTGAGTGAAAATTTTATTTATGAATCAAAATACATTTTTAACCATGGATTGAGAAGGATGCTTTCTGCAAATTCATATTTCTGGGCAAGAGAGAAGTATTTAAGTGGTGTAAATGCGTCTTTTACCAATTGGTTTGATAATCATCAGATGGCAGTTCCTTCAATTTCAGTAAAGCTTGAAAGTGTCGTTGAAGAGTATGAGTGGCTTGTAAATACTCTGAGTTATGAAGATTATACAAAGTTTTATAACGATGATATGATTGAATTAGAATTTGGATACCCTTGTAAGATTATTGGATCAGGAATAGCAAGTTGTGAGAGTAGTTATATAGGAGTTGGAACTGTCCCAGCGATGAAAATCTATTTAGAAGATTTGAGAAGTTGTTCTCTTTATAAACAGTCAGGTTGGAAAAATATCAAAAAATTAGAAATATATTCAAATTTAATAGTAAAGTCTGCACAGTTTATGATGTTCAATTATCTTAATGCAACTGAAAACAACATTGAAACAACTATCACAAGCTTAACAATTGCAACAGTGTTTTATTTTATCAGCATAGTGGTGTCATCAATTATTCTGGTATTTGGTGCTGTAAACAAAATCAAAAAGGAGTTAATTGGTAAAATTGAGATTTTGAAGTATTTTTAGAATAAAAATAAGTTGTGACTATTGAATATTCAACTTATTTTTTTAATCAATATTTAGTTTAGGTATCATTTTTAATCATAATGTCAAAATTGGTAATGATAATTATTTTGCACTCAAATTTTTAAAGTACATCTATCAAGAGTGCACAATTATTTTCGTAATTTATGATTAAATTTTCATATTTTGCAAATTTAACTATTATGATTATTCAAGTTAAGCATGCATAAAAAAATGAAAGCTATAATTAAATCTAATTATAATTAAATAAATCAAAATTAGAATTAATTGAATAGAAATTCATAAAATATTTGTTTTGCTTGTTTTTTCAGTAAATTAGAAAACTCTTTCAATTTTTTATTTTCGAAATAACGTTAAGGCTTGATGTCATTATTTTAATAATCCAAAATATTTGACATTAATAATATTTACATATATATGAAAAATTTCTCATCTTTTTCGTTCATTTTAACTTTCCATTTACATGTAATTTAATCATGCATATTTCTAAGTTTAAGAAATTGGCTTTAAGCCTGTTCAGCTTGTGAAAGAAAGTTTATCAAAACCCAAACAAACAAAATTCTATAATTATTATAAAATATCAGAATTTTACATCATGGATTTTTGATTATGAATTTGTTAAATCTAATATACCTTTCTATAATTAGTGATTCAAAAATTTTTGCTCGGATATTTACAACTTATTTTATATAATTTCTTAATGTAAATAAACAGGTCATTTGGTTATTCAGATGTCATCTATTTAAAATATTTATTTAGAACATCACATAGCATAATAACGTATTTTCTGTTGATCATGACAATATTTCAATTTTTGAAATAAAAGGATTAACTCAAGTTTTAGTCAGTTAGCTAGTTATCAAAGTATCAGCCGGTTATGATAAATCACAAATTAAATAAACGACATAAATTGTGCATTGAATATCGGTAATTAGGTAATTTTATAAATCATGGCAAATATTCCAAAAAGAAGGCACGAAGGAGAAGAATTTGACAATTTACTAGCAATTTCTCGAAAGGAGCAGATGTATCGAAGCCTATCTCGAGATAGAGTAAGTCATTGAAAGGCAACTCTTTTTGAAGTTTTTATTTGGCTTGAATCAGCAGATGGAGAAAGAAAAAAGACAAAGAAACTACAAATTTCATTAAATTACTTAGCACTGACTATAAGAAAATTTCAACTGCTATCCTTAATTTTGCTGGATTATGATGCAAGTGCATCATCTACTTTAATGTCAATTTTCAATTTGTCAATGACTGGAATAAGATTTGATGTACTTGCTATCAAAATAAATACTCATATCTATTACCTTATCATGCTATTATCAATTGTTTATTTATGAGCTATTTTTGTTTCACTCTTGTATTTTCAAATTTATTTTAAAAAAAAGGTTCAAAGGAAAGTTCTAATTATTTGCACACAAATTTTAGGGTGACTTTGCGAATATGTTTTACTTATTCCTTATATCTATACAACTGCATTATACATCAAATACTCGCTAATTTCAAATAAAAATGTAGAAGAGTATGGCAGTATAGAATTCAGCAGACTTGACAGATTGTTTACTTTACCATTAATATTTGGATCATTTGTTTATCAATTTTTGCTATATATCAGAACTATTTATAATTGCCATCCTACATACTCTATTAAGAATAAAAGAAGTAGGATGTATTCATATATTTCTTTAAAGGATACTTTAATGCAAGAAATCATAGTTGTTTTGTCGCTTTTTCGCTTTAAATTTTATTATGAAACAATATGTGCTATAATATGTATGCATATGATTTTTCAATATGCTGCATACTTTCCATTTGTTACTGTTGTTGATAATGTATTTGAAGCAAGCACATGAATACTGATAATATTTGGGATTATTTCTTATGTTATAGCTGATAGTCTAGGTGCTTTATACACAAAGCCTCTTTTTATAATCATTGTTTTCCCTTTTATTATGGCTTTGTCTTATTATGCTATGAACTGACTTTTTCATAAAATAAATAATTGCCCGCTCAGTGATCCTTATTCCGCTGAACTTGAAATTCGCAAAATTATTACAAAAGGAACAAGTCGCTCAGATAATGGTGATGCTTTAGAGACTATCAAGAACATTTATAAAGAAATAACAAAGAAATTTTTATCGTTTAAACTTATCTTTATCTGAGAATGCATATTTACACTACATTATAGACACAATAAGTCTCTTGCATTACTAAAATTATCAAAAATCAACTTATCTTGCCCTGAACATTTAAAGCAACATTATAGCGAGCAGAGACAAATTTCAAGATATTACAGTTATCCGAATATAGAAAGCGAATTTTTGTTTTATTTTTATTATAAAAAACTTACAAATGAAGAAAAATCTGAAGATTTAGCCATCTTGAGATATATAAAAGATATAAATGAGCTTAAAGAATGCGATTTAGATGCTTTCTTAGAGTTATGGAATGTATATCATAAGATTTCATCAAAGACAACCGTCCATGAAATCAATAAGGCTTGTGATAGACTTATTGATTCAAAGCGGAAACTTGAAGCTAAAGCTGAAAAATTGATGAAAAAATATCAGACTGACTCGGAACTCTTGGAAATTTACGGATCATACATATCTGAGTTTTTGCAAGAGGAGAGAGGAAATTTAATTTTAGAAAAAAGCAGAATGTTAAAAGAATATAATGATTTTGAGACGAGGAATAAAATGGGGTTCAAAATTGAAAAAGGATCTTCAGTCATGATTGTTAGTGGAATGTTTGGGTCAATAGGCGATATTTTGTATCTTAATAATGAAATCTCACATTTGCTGGAACTAGAGTGCATTGATAAATATATTGGAACAAGCTTCGTTCAATTTATTCCTGCGCCGTTTGATGTAATTCATAACGATATTTTGAGAAAATTTCTTATTTTTGGAGACAAAATTGATCTATATAGACCTCATATGTTTTTAATTACTTCTCAAGGCTACTGCGTTGAGGTTAGTATGCATTTTCGACTTGTATTTTATAAGCAAATTCCTTATTTTATTGCAGATTTTAATCCAAGAGGGCATAAAAAAAGTTTAATTTTACATTCTCCAGATGGTTATATATATTCAGTCTCCAAAAATATTCAAAGCTGCATTGAAAATCGGGAAGGCACTATTTTTGAGATTTTGAAAAACCTAACTTATTATTATGAAAAGTATGATTTTGGTCAATACTTTGAATACAATGAAGAATTTTTATGAACAATGATGAGGTTTAAGCTATCAATCGATGGATATGCTTTAGAAGTTTTATATATTGCTGACTCAGCTCAAGCTATAACATTTTTGGATGAACCAACCACTGTAAAATACCAAAGGAAAAATTATCTAGATTCAACGAATACAGCAGAATTTTTTACAGAAAACGAAGAAACTTACTCACAAGATCAGATAATAAGCAGTAATATTGACAGTGCAACTGCTATTTCTAAAAGGAAGCCTCAAGATAAAGGAGAATTTGAGAAAAAAAGAATATTTAGGATGTGTAAAGTTATTAAGACAAATATAATAATTGCTTTAGCTATTTTATTTGTTATTACTTTTTCATCAATATATCTGGAAAATACCTTTATCAGTAGAATAAAACTGTATAATATGCTCAATCAAATGGCTCTGATGAGATATTTAGGAAATTCTGTTCTTGTTAATATAAGATCATTGGATTTATTAAGCCAAGGATTTGAAGTATCTTCTACAGAAGCTAATTATAGAAATTTGGCAACAGCAAGCTCAAATACTCTTCAAGATAATTTAATGCTTGCTAATGATTACTTAACATCTTACAGCTTTTTTCATGATGTTTTCTACACAAAGGTCTCCATGTCAGAAAAAATTGACAATTCTATAAGAACCACTTATGAAAATTTATTTCATTGCATTCAAAGATATATTTCACATGCCAATACTATAGTCAACACAAAACTAGAAAATTTTCATTTGATTCCTTCAGACTTTTATTTCGTCTATTATAATTTTCCTTCTATGATTTTGCATGCTTTGAATGAAAGTGTTTACACAACTTCAACGGATTTTAAAACACATGTTGAAGATACATTTCAATTTTTAAAGCTTTTCAAAATATCTTATTTTTTTCCTCCAATTTTAATCATTATTATATCTTTGCCAAGCATTATTGTGCTTGAAAAAATAAACAAATCAAATTGGCATGATCTATCAAAGCTAAATGCTGACAGGCAGTTAATTGTAAAAAATAGGATTGCTGAGCGGCTTCGAAATCTCCATCAGATTTACGTAAATAATATCAACCTAAATTTAAGAGGCAAAGAAAATTATTCCCCTATTTGAAAGCCTTTTATAGTAAAAATCCTTTTATTACAGATTATTAGTATTATATTTTATTTTGCTATTTTAAATCCCTTTGAAGCTGATTTAAGTGAAAATATTATTTATGAATCAAAATACATTTTTAACCATGGGCTGAGAAGGATGCTCTCTGCAAATTCATATTTCTGGGCAAGAGAGAAGTTTTTAAATGATTTAAATGCATCTTTTACCAATTGGTTTGATGATAATAAACTACCAGTTCCTTCATTTTCAGTAAAGCTTGAGAGTATCATTGAGGAATATGAATGACTTATAAATATTCTTGGTCGTGAAGATTATGCAAAATTCTATAATAATGATATGATTGAATTAGAATTCGGAAACCCTTGCAAGGTTATTGGATTAGCAGTAGCCAACTGTGAGAGTAGTTATATAGGGGTTGGAACTATTCCAGCGATGAAAACTTATGTGGAAGATTTGAAAGGCTGCTCAGTTTATAGCCAATCTGGCTGGAAAAATATCAAAAAGTTAGAAATATATTCAAATTTAATAGTAAAGTCTGCGCAATTTATGATGTTCAATTTTCTTAACGCAACTGAAAACAAAATTGAAAAAACTATCACAAGCCTAACAATCGCGACAGTTTTTTATTTTATCAGTATTGTCATTGCATCGATTATTCTGGTGCTTGGCGCTGTAAACAAAATTAAAAAGGAGTTAATTGGTAAAATTGAGATTTTGAAGTATTTTTAGAATAAAAGTAGTTTTAATTCTTCGGCTTGATGATTTTAATGGTTATAGAAATGGATAATGCTAATTATTTTCATATTATATTTAAACGAATTCATAATTCGATTTTATATTTCAAATTTAAGTTTAATTTGTTCTTAGCTGAACGAAAAAATGAAATTTACTTTATTTGAAATTTTAATATAAAGTTGTTCATGACTAAAATTGATATAAAATATTCATAAAATATTTGTTTATTTTGGATATTTTCATAAATTGGAGAAAAAATCATGCATTTTAATTTTGATTTATGTAAAAGTTGGAATGATAATTTAAAAATTTGAGACATTTACTTAATTAGTGCATGTATTATGGTTTGCATATACATCAAAGATATCTGAGCATTTCCTTTAATATTAACTTTCTATTTACAACTAATCAAATTTCACTCTGTTTAATTTATAAGTAAGTGAGACTGCTTTAAGCTTATCAAGTTTTCAAAATAAAAATTTTATCAAACTCCACAAAAATTCGTAAATTACTACTCTCATTATTAAATTAATCTCAATTTCTTTTTTACAATAAAACGAAAATTTGAGTAAAAAATTATGCATATTTGAATCAGTACTTCATTTAATCACAACATCTTCAACATTTATAATTATAAATATAAAAATTCATGGAAAGTATTCTTGAAAAAGACGAAGAAAAAAGGG
>CATKHM010000237.1:0-26217 GCA_949751825.1 Blepharisma undulans
AACTGGGTTGGTGTCAATGAGATCTAATGTTTCCATTTATACTTGAATTTTGTTTGTTAGAGTCAGTTATTAAACAGTAGGGATTTATATAATTTTCAATTTAAATTATTAATTTATTGATTAAAATTGTTTACATTGCATTGTAACTCTTATAAATGCCTCTGAATTTAAAAAAAAAACTCACACCTGGAATTTCATTGAAATTTCCTTCACAAAGCATAAGTTCTGATATCAAGTTTCCAAAATCTCTTTTCTTGCAGGAAATAACAAATTCAATGGAATCACCTATATCTATTTTGAATTTAAACGATTTTGATATTTCTTTATTTCTTTCTAATGCTGCGATGACTGAATCCTTTCCGTCATTTGATTTTTTATTTATTATGAAAAATTCTTTTATCATAATATTGCATCAAAAACAAGCACTTTGAGGAATAATTTTTATTAAATCAGACAAATCAGGCACTTTTTGAAAATAAAACCACAAATTTTCTATTTTTAATAGCCTAACTGTATATAGTGCATATACAAAAAATTGATTATTAAAATTGTGAAATTTTATCATCATCGAAAATCCTGGCCAAAATTCAAAATTCAGATTTTTGAGAGCAATGTTCATCCTTTTTCCTGTTAATTTTAATATGCATTCAAATATATTTTGTGTGATTATTTGACTAAAATTTGTAGATTTACTGCAAATATACCAATTTTCACATGAAAGTGTATTGATATATTCAGCGAAATTCAATGTAATTTCTGAATGGCAATTGATAAAAATAGATATTTTCCTTTTGATTTTTGCTAAATGCTCATGTAGCTCGGAAATGGCTAAATCAGCGTTCTCATCAAAAATATCAAAATATGTTTGAGTATATGCAAATTTTGGCAATTTTAAAAAGAATTCTAATACATCCAGCTTTTCAGGCGATAAAAATCCAAATGCTACATACAAATTTTCACTAGAGCATTGCGATAGTTGGCAAGAAGACAATTCTGCTTCAATAATAGAAATTTCATCTAAATTTATATAAAGCCCAATTTCAGATTTATCGTCAAACTTTTGTAAAGCATTAATTGCATCTTCATTGGATTCATAAATAATTTTTAATTGTTTTTCTATAACAAAATCAAATGTCTGATAAGGCCATATAATCTGCTTGATATTTCCATATTCCCCAGCTTTTTCAACTATTGATTCATAATCTTCTTCAGCACAGTTTACGACAATCGAGTTCATGAGCCTTTTTGATAAAATATAAATGTAAAAAAAGTAAAATCTTTAATAATAAATCCTGCGCTATTAAAAGTATTCTAAATTAATATAATCTAGCAATTATTTCATTAGCAGAAACTCCTGCAAGAGCTTCTATATTTGTCAAGCTTGTATAAACAATTTCTCTACCCAGCTCTAATAGTCCAAAAGCATGTTTTGACATGACAATTATTTCTGTATTCATTATGAGAGAGTAAAGAGTCGCAAAATTTGCTGCATATTTTTCAATTGCTGCACTATTTATTTTGACAATATCATAATTTTTTAATGCAATTTGAACTTTTCCTAAATCTTCTGGGCTAAGGGCTGATTCATTTATACAGCACATCTGGTCAAGCACAGGTGTCAATAAGATCTAATGTTTCCATTTATACTTGAATTTTGTTTGTTAGATTCAGTTATAAAACAGTTATAATTTTTAAAATATAGAAGCAAGTATTGAAATTATTTAGTTATTCATTAAAAGTTTTTGCATTGAATAGTTAGTTCTGTAACCTCCTCTGAATTTAAAAGAAAAAGTGGCATTTGATATTTCATTGAATTTTCCTTCGCAAAGCATAAGTTCTGATATCAAGTACCCAAAATCTCGTTTCTTGCAGGAGATAACAAATTCAATTGAATCATCTATATCTAATTTGAATTTAAAAGATTTTGATATTTCTTTATTTCTTTCCAGTGCTGCGATGACTGAATCTTTTCCATCACTTGATTCTTCATTTATTATGAAAAATTCTTTTATCATAATATTGCATGCTGAGCAATCGCTTTGAGGGATGATTTTTATTAAATCAATCAAATCAGGAACTCTTTGGAAATGGAATCATAAATATTTTATTTTTAGTAGCCTAACTGTATATAGTGCATATACAAAAAATTGGTTATTAAAATTGTGGAATTTTAACATCATCGAAAATCCTGGCCAAAATCTAAAATTTAGATCTTTGAGAATAATACTTATCCTTTTTCCAGTTAATTTTAGTAAGCATTCAAATATATTTTGTGTGATTATTGAACTGAAATTTGTAGATTTACTGCAAATATATCAATTTTCAGATGAGATTACGTTGAAATATTCAGCGAAAATCAATGTAATTTCTGAATTGCAGTTAATCAAAATCGATCCTTCCATTTTGATTTTTGCTAAATGTTCATGCAGTTCGGAAATAGCTAAATCAGCGTTCTCAGTAAAAATATCAAAAAATATTTGCGCATATGTAAAGTTTGGTAATTTTAAAAAGAAATCTAATACATCCAGCTTTTCAGGCGATAAAGATCCAAATGCTATATACAAATTTCCAATTGGGCATTGTGATAGTTGGCAAGAAGATAATCCTGCATCAATAATAGAAATTTCATCTAAATTTATATAAAATCCAATTTCAAATTTATCGTCAAAATTTTGTAAAGCATTAATTGCATCTTCATTGGATTCATAGATAATTTTTAATTTTTTGTCTATAACAAAATCAAATGTTTGATAAGGCCATATAATTTGCTTGATATTTACATATTCCCCAGCTTTTGCAACTATTGATTCATAATCTTCTTCAGCACAGTTTACGACAATCGAGTTCATGAGTCTTTTTGATAATATATAAATGAAAAGAAAATAAATGCTTTTTAATACTATTAATAAATCTTCTAATATTAAAGTAGCAGAAACTCCTGCAAGAACTTCTATATTTGTCAAGCTTGTATAAACAATTTCTCTATCAAGCTCTAATAGTCCAACAGCATGCTTTGATATGACAATTATTTCTGTGTCCATTGTGGGAGAGTAAAGAGTAGCAAAATTTGCTGCATATCTTTCCATTGCTGCATTATTTATTTTGACAATATCATAATTTTTTAATGCAATTTGAACTTTTCCTATATCTTCTGGTCTAATTACTGATTCATTTAGTACAGCACATCCAGGTGTAAAATTTAAAATCATGCTTGTATTGTAAGCGGAAATTGGGGCATCTGATTTTAGTTTAAAAGTAATGGCTTTTCAAGGATTGCTTGTGTGTTTATTTAGATAGAGAATTAAAGTGTTTAATACAACTTCTTCAGAAGATTCTGTGATGCATGAAAAAATCTGACGATTTTTTCTATCAAAAATATAATTTGATGGTGAATCTATAATAAGCTTATAATGCCTACTAAGTTCTTCAATAAAATCATATGTCCTTAACTCTATTTCGTGAATTTGATTTGGTTGAAAATCGTTGAAGAGACTTATGAAAATTTGCGATCAAAATCTATTAATTATAAAAAATTTAAATTAATTAATATATAATTGAAACTATGGAAGAAACCAAAAACAATCATGAAGCATCTTCTTTTTCTTATCCTTGGAGCTTTAAAAAGTGATTTGCAAATCTGTTGAAGTATTACAGAGTAGATAATCAGCCAATTGAGATTTTAGAAAATCTTTATTTAGGAAGCATAGGTGCTTCAGTTTTTAAGCAAAATCTTAAAAATATAGGGATAACTCATATTCTGATAGTAGCTGGGCAGTTATCTCCTGTATTTCCAGATGATTTTATATATAAAAAAATTACGATTTTTGATTTGCCTGGCTCTAATATAATTAATGCTTTTGATGAAGCTTTTCAGTTTATTGATGAAGGAAGAAAGCATGGAAAAGTGCTTGTCCATTGGTAAAAATAATATAGCTATGCAGGCAGAAGCAGATCTGGAGCAGTTTGTGTTGGTTATGTAATGAAAGAAATGCATTTATCTTTACCTGATGCTTTGTCATATGTCCAAGCAAAAAGAAATAAAGTTTTGCCAAATGCAGGATTTATGGATCAGTTGAAGATTTATGAAAGCACTCTTATCCCGGTTAAGATAGCAGATAATTAAATTTCATCATAATAAATAATCAGCCATATCTTCTGAATTTTCATCCATTTCTATCCATCTAAAAATTTTTTTTTAAATGCTTAAGCAATTTCAAAAAAAGCATAACTTTTGATTCAATGCGAAATTTTTTGCCTTACTTGAAAATAGCAATATGCAAATTATTTAAAAGCTGCAAGTGATAAGTTTGATGTAAAAGTATTAGATCTTAGAAAATTCAGATTATTGTGCATCCATAATTCAGCTTCAATGGTGAAATATTGTTCTACATATCGGGTCAAATGATAATTGGCAGTATTCTTGAAATTAAAAATTAAATGGGTTGAATTAAATATTTTGTATAAAAGTTCTTCATCACGAATAAAGGTATGTTATATAATTATGAATATTAAAGCTTAATCATAATCTTTTTATCCAAATCAAATTTATAATACTTCTTTCTTGAATTTATAGCTATATATATCCCTTCATTATTATATAAGCAATATACTTGAAGAGGGTAGTTGCCCTTTATTTTTGAGTTTGCTATTTTATTTCAATTATACTCGTTTTCTGAGTATCTTTTTTTTCTGTTTTGCAAAATTATAAGGAATTGCTGAAAATGAGTCGATTTCAGTTGAATATATTAAAAGCTGCTCACTATTAAACCCAGAAATCAAAATATTTCCATTAAATATTATACTTGAGCATGCGCTATCGCACTCTGGCATACATCTTAATTTAATTCATCGTTTGTCCTTCAAATCAAATTTCTTGGATAAATCGGTATCAATCCCATGTTTATCAATTCCTCCAAAGCAATAAATAGCTCTTCAAAAATATACAGCTGATGATCCATAGCAAGGATCACCAGATGGGAGCACTTGAACTTCTCAATTTTTCTTAATCATCAATGTAATTCCAGACACCCGACTATTGCCAAAGCAAAATAAATCACCATTTGGAAGCTGTGTTATGCATGTGCTGTAGCTTAAGGGTTCAGGAGTCTCAAGTACCTTCACTTTCTCGGTTCCACTCTTGATGTCGTAGATAAATAAATTAGTTCTTGTGTTGGCATTATTATCAATAGTAAAAAGATATGAGAATTGAGAATCAGATCTGAGATTTTCTTCATGTATTTGATTTTGATCATGGTGAAGAAAATAAGATAAAATTGAAATTGATTTGGAATACATTTTTACAAATTTATATTGGATTTGTTTAAACTCATTCCAGTGCTTTGCTAATTGGAGCGCAAATCATTTATTATCGTTATTCTTATTCCGCGAATAGAAGGAGAAATTTCTGATGTTTTTAATAAATTTGCTGGAAAGATATTTCTATTAATTATCATTTTAATGAGTAATGAATCGATTTACCTTTAAATTTATAGTGAAATACTCTCTTAAATCATTCCTGATTTAATAATTTCCAACTCTTCAATCAATGATGAGATTGAAAATTTTGAAAAAATCATGAAAAAAGTATAAAATCACAAGTTTATATATTTAAGCATTATATAAACATTTTTGACTTTCTTTTCAAGGAGAACTTTTTTTTCAATATTTTTTTTGGCTTAAATCGAAAGAGTCAGCATTAAAATTGCGAGCTTTTCAAAGAAGTGAATTCAAGAGGTATTACTAAAATTTGCTTTTGAGAAATATTTAACAATTTTTTTTCAATTTAAAAAAGCATTTTAAAAGTGGAATGGTGAGTATAATCCTATCTAAAATATTGCTATAATAAATTTATTATATATGGTGCTACAAGTGATAATTTTCAGGATTCAGAAAATTTTAGACGATTGTATGCCCAAAGGACTAGTTTCAAATAACTACTTTGACTTAGATAATAATTGAAATCAATATTGGAATTCAAATTCATATATCTGGTGTGCCTTGCTTTATGCATCATTAGCCTATTGAATAGAATTGTTTTGGCATACAAATTGCTATTTTGAGAGGAAAATCTCACTGCTCTTTTTTATAATCAATTACATATATGAATAAATTATTAATTATTTGCAATATTTTTATAAGTCATGATTTATTAAAGCTAAATCATAATTTTTTTAGTTAAATCAAATTTATAATACTTCTTTTTTAAACTTGTAGCTATATATATCCTTTCATTATTATATAAGCAATATGCTTGAAGAGGGTAGTTACTCATTGTTTTTAAGCTTGCTATTTTATTTCAATTATACTCGTTTTCTGCTTCACTTTCATAAATTTTTCCATTTCTGCCACACTCAACTAAATATAGCCTCTCCGCACTTGTAATTATCTTTCTCTTATTCTTTGCAAATTCATAAGGAATTGTTGAGAAGGAGTCTATATCAGTTGAATATATCAAAATATGTGTACTAATATACCCAGAAATCAGAATATTTCCATTGAATATTATACTTGAGCATCCACTGTCTCATTCCGGCATTCAGCTTAATTTCCTTCATCTGTTTTCATCCAAGTCAAATTTCTCAGATAAAGAAGAATCAACTCCATATCGATCCATTCCTCCAAAACAATAAACCGCTCTTTTGAAATAAATAGCTGATGAAGCATAACAAGGATCTCTAGATGGCAAAACTCGAATTTTTCAGTTTCTATCAATTATCAATGTAATCCCAGAAGCCGGAATATTGCCAAAACAAAATAATTCACCATTTGGAAGCTGAGTTACACATGCCCCGCAATCTAAGGGTTCAGGAGTCTCAAGCACTCTTATTTCTTCTGTTTCACTTTTAGTATCATAAATAAAAAGCTTAGTCATTGAGTCGATCTTATCTACAGTAAAAAGAAATGTGAGTCTGGGGACTTCTTCATAAATTTGATTTTGATCACAATGAGCTTCTGAGAAAATTTGCTTATTATATAAACTGGCTTGAGAGTCAATATTTTTGCTTGATATAATAGATTTTTTATGAGAACTCAGCAATAGTTCAAAGGAATTTTGACCAGTTGGATTTCTGTTCAAATCTGCGATATGGCTGTTTATTGTTGTTGAATCAGAATCCAAATTTCTTTTTTTGAGGGTATTTTTTGATTTGGAATGATAAATGCTGGATGAGTTTAAGGCTTTTTCCTTAAATTTCATATCATGAGATTTCTCCTTTGCAGTAAGTCTATGAATTGAATCTAATCCAAATGGTTTTGATAAAATAAGGTCAAAATTATGAGCTCTATCAACTGATTTAAGATGGATTTTGAAATGAGATTCACAGAAGTAGGTTTTGGAAGATGAGCACTCGCATGCGTATTGAACTTCAAGTTCACAGTTCTGCTTGAAGCATTGCTTAGAATTCATTTTTAGAGTCTTTATTAATAGGGGATTTATTTTAGTAATTGAATAATGAAAGTGTTTTCATTATTCTTATTATCTACGATTAGTTGCAAATGTTTCTAATGATTTTTGACAAATAATATAATCGAAAATATTTTTTATTTTTGTTTTTTATATCTTTTTGAATAGATAATGAAACTTTTAATTTAAATAATTTGCTATATTGAAATAAATGACACTATTTCCATAATATTAATCAAACAGGTACTATCTTTCGATTAAGAATGGGAATTAGCATAATGTTGGGAAAAAATTATATGTATTTGCTTTTATATACAATTTTTAATAAAATAAATCATCAATAAGAAAAGTGCTGCACTCTTGAGTTCATTAAGGATCCTGCCCAATCTCCCAAAATTTTTATGATTTCACTTATAGTTCAGGACTCTGAGATTAGTTTGGAAAAATCCATTGTTATGAATTCACTTGTGATCAATGCCCATTATTATAATAATTAACAATATAACATAAATTTTCTATATTAAAATTTGAATGTTCCATAATTGTTATGAGCCGTGATTATTAAAGCTAAATCATAATTTTTTTATTTAAATCAAATTTATAGTAGCTGATTCCTGCAGCTACATACAACCCTTCATTATTATAAATGCAATATGCTTGCATTGGGTAGCTGGCTTTGATTTTTGAGTTTGCTATTTTATTCCAAGTATACTCGTCTTCTACTTCACTCTCATAAACTTTTGCATTTTGGCCAAATCAATTAAATATATCCTCTCTGCATTTACAAGTATTTTTCTCTTATGGAAGGCAAATTTATAAGAAATTGTTGAGAATAAGTCGATATCAGGTGAATATATCAAAATATGTGTGCTGACATACCCAGAAATCAGAATTTTTCCATTAAATATTATGCTTGAGCATCCACTGTCTCATTCTGGCATTCAGCGTAATTTAATTCATCTGTTTTCATCCAAGTCAAATTTCTCAGATAAAGTGGAATCAAGCCCATCTTGACCCATTCCTCCAAAACAATAGACAGCTCTTTTAAAATAAATAGCTGATGATAAATAGCAAGGATCTCTAGATGGTAACATACGAATTTTCCAATTTGTATCAATTATCAATGCAATCCCAGTTGCCGGACAACTACCAAAACAAAATAAGTCACCATTTGGAAGCTGAGTAATAGTTGTGCCAATGTTTAAGACTTCAGGAGTCTCAAGCACTTTTACTTCTTCTGTTTCACTTTTAGTGTCATAAATATGAATTTTATCGTCACCTTGGAAAATAAAAAGAGAAGTAAGCTTGGGATAAGAGCTGGGGTCTTCTTCATAAATTTGATTTTGATCACAGAGATTTTCTTGTGAAAAAGTACTGCTTAATAGAACAGGTGTTTTACATTTTTGAGAATTCAGCTCAAAGGAGTTCTGACTAACTGGATTTTTATCTCTGTTTATTGTTGTTGAAGTAGAATCAAAATTTCTTTTTTTGAGACTCACTTTTGATTTGGGATAATTTGTGCTTGATGAATTTAAGGATTTTTTCTCAAATTTCACACCATGAGATTTTTCCTCTGCAGAAAATCTATGAATTGAGTCATCAACAATTCCAAATGGCTTTGATAAAATAAGTTCAAAGCTATGAGCTCTATCAACTGATTTAAGGTGGCTTTTGAAATGAAATTCACAGAAATAAGTTTTGGAAGATGAGCATTCACATGCATATTGAACTTCAAGTTCACAGCCGCGCTTGAAGCACTGCTTAGAATTCATTTTTAATCTTTTATTAATAGGGGATTAATTTTAGTATTCTATTAATTGGACAATAAAATTATTTCTATTGTTCTTACTATCTATGATCAGTTGCAGAAGCTCCAATGATTTTGACAAATTCAATTGAAAGATATTTTTCTACTTTGATTTTTTACTCACATGAATAGGAAATTAAACGGTTATTTTAAATAATTCCCTCAGATTGAAATAATCGAATTTTAAGGAAAAACTTTAAATTACCTGTTTAGCTGCCTTAAATAAATACAACAAGCCTTTTTTCAATCTCTCGCTATTTAGCATAGACCATTTCTGCATTATCTCCACCACGTCGCGTTTTCGTCTATTTTCTTTAATTTATGCGTAAACTGTATTAACACTCCTTCATCGATGATACTTCTTTCTTTCCTTCCTATTTACGATATCATCTCCAAATAACTATTATCCTGTGTTTTCATCATAAACTAACACCTTCATCCTCAATTTCGCCATCCAAGCCATCTCAAGACACTGATTTCTTTATCTAGGGAGTCTAGTTAATTACTTATCACCTCAATCTCTTCTTCTGAAACAGACTTTCCAATGGTTTAATTGCAATTCTGCAATCATGGCCTGAGCTCAGGGCAGTTTTTGAGTTATCTTCTTATGCATTCATCAATTCGAGCAAAAATCGCATAACTTAAAAATCGCAAGAAGAAGAAATTTTGATAAGAGGTGATTGTGAAGGATTTATGAAATAGCCTTTGGCGTTCTGATTACCTTAAGAATAAAAATATCGGAAAGAAGTTTATTTTTCAAGCAAGGGCCTTTAGATTGCGTGGATACTTGAAGATAAAGTGCCTTAAGGTTTAGGAAATATTTTTTAAAATCAAAAGTTTAAGAAGAAAATATCAGCTTAAGCAAAACAATATCCTGTCCATTATAATTTTAATATATATGCATCCAAGAATACTTCTGACTGATAAGCTAATCTTTTCTTAATTTTTTTTCTCTTGAGGAGGAGTTATATTAATTTAATGTCTCTTGTTGAGCCATTACTGCCTAAGGAAGATGTTGAGGTGCAAAAACTTGAAAAGAATTCCAGCGACCCTTTAGATAATCTCAAAAAAAGCATTGAAGAGCTTTCAGTTGAGTTCGAATCCTTTGAATTTTCAAGCTCAAATGACTTAGAAACTCATGAATGTGAATTTGACGACAATTGGAAATGTATTCTTGCAGAATGAAGAAATTCCGACATCAAATGTGCAATTACATTTGGGGCTAAGCTTGCTACAGGCAGAATTGATGGGACTATTAAAATATATGATCTAGATACCAAAGAAGAAGTGACACTCATAGGGCATAGCCAACTTATAAGTTGTTTTCTCATTGACGAAGATAAATCTTTTCTTGTTTCAGGTTCAAGAGATAAAACTATAATCATATGAAACTTACAAACATATCAACAAGAAAAAGTGCTCAAATGGGAAAGAGAGGTCTCTTGCTTAGAGTGAAGTTATGAATCAAGTTTTTGTTCTGGAACTCTTGAAGACGGTTATGTTAGAAAATGGAATGGCTGAATAGGAGAAGAAGAGTTTAATGATTTATATAGTGATGCAGGCCAAACTTTTTGTATGAAACGCTCTCCGAATAAAGAATTTCTCACTTCAGGTCATAATGATGGCGTTTTAATAATGTGGAGCATCCCAGACTTTCAAATTCTTCAAAAATTTTGTTGTGGAGATTCATCAATTATGAAAATTGCAATTTCAGAAAATAATAATTCTATTGCTACTTGGTCCATTGATGCGAGTATTTATGTATGAGATGTTGAAGCCAAGAAAGAGATCATTAATTTGCGTTGGGGTGAAAACTTGCTGATTTTTGAATTCACTGGTGAAAGTGAGTTGACATTATCTGACATTGCAAGTGGTTTTACTATAGCAATGAATACAAAGGAATCTGATGAATTTAAGGCTCTGGATGATCCCATTTCGGCAGGCATTATATCAAGTGGCTTATTATATTATGTGCATAAAAATGGTTCTGTCATAGCTTTTGATATGATGAAATGACATGGGTATAAAATTAAAGAAACTGGATGCGAAGTCTTTAAGATGCTTTTAACTGAAAAAGAAGAGTATTTGGTTTGCATCTTGGAAAACAAAATAAAAATTCTTCAAGTTAATAAAGAAAAAAAATAAAGAAGAAATTCATTTTGCCCAAAAAAATTATCAAATTGATGACATGAAGTGGACTGGGGATAGGAGATATGCAGTGCTTCATGATGAATACACAATAAATGTATTCGATTTTGTAGAAAAAAAAAGTGTGTTTTATGATGAATTTAGAAATACACACATAGAAATTTCTTATGATGATAAATACGTTTTATTCAACGACCAAAATAATAACGCAATTTATTCATACTCGTTTTTAGATATGAAATTAAGCACAATATTCAAGCGAGACACTATAATCCATAAATTTTCCATTAGCAGAGATGGACGCTTTATTACCATTTGAAACGGAGAAGGAGTTATAGAGAATTATGATATTGAAAAAAATTCAAAAATTGCTGCAATAGAAATAGAGACTGTTGTGGATTTTCAAGTTAATAGCACTAATGAATATGTCATTTTAATAAAAAATAGTCAAAATATCGACATTTGGAGCTATTCAGAGAAAATGATTATAAAAAGTTTTCAAATGGAAAAAGATATTGAATTTTGAAAATTAATTGAGAGGATTAATTGCATATTAGTTAAGACGAATATAATAGAAATTTTAAGCATCCACGAAAATCGAAAAATCAAGGTTATTGGTGAGAATATGAAATATGTCAGTGGTTTAGCAATAAGCGCAGATGAAAGATTGCTTATGTTTTATCAGTATGATATTGGCGAAATTAAGGTATGGGATCTTCAACAGATGAAAGAGATTTATAATATACCAAAATCTGAAAATGAAATGCTAAAAAGCTTTAATATATCAAAAGACAATAAATATGTAGGAGTGCTAAATTCAGAGCATTGTTTAAGGATTTGGGACTTGGAAGAAAAAAAATGAATTTCTAAGTTCTGCTTTCTTAATGATTCAGAATGATTTAAAGTAATATTCAATTGTGATCTCAATTTGGTTATTATTCAAGACGATAAGATTGAAGGATATTCTATAGAAGACTATGCAAATACTACCAAGATTATCTCTTCCTCTTCTCCTTATTTGAATACTATATTACACGAAAAAATACTCAGGCAAAAATTTGCTGATTTTATCAAAAAGCCAAATATGAAGCTATGAGAAAAGAAATTTGTTGAAGTTATTGTGTATCCTATTGGATATAACGCTTTGCATATTTTCTGTATAAATGACAACATAGACTTTCTCTCAGTTGCATTAAGGGATGGCTGTGAAATTTTTAGAGATCAGCAAAAAATGAGTCCTCTTTCATATGCACTGATTAAAAGTTCAAGAAGATGTATTGATGAAATCCTCATTCATGTTACAAATATAGAAGATGATAATAAACTTTTTTATTGCATTCATCAATTACGTGATGATATCCCACTTCTATTTAATACGAAATCTCAATATTTAATTCCATTTTTAGAAGTATTATTCAGAAGAAGAGCTGATAAAGACCATGTTGGCTTCTATGAAATTACAGAAGAGCTGCCTATGACTATTTTTTCTTCGATTTCTAAACTTTATATTGGTGCTTTTACAGGGGAAAATGAATTTTTGAGAAAAAATTCTATAAAGCAAAATGAGAATCTTGTTCAGTTTTGGGGAAGTCCGTTGGGGTATAATTATACAGCAGGGTCTGATGAAAGTTTGCTGCTTTTAAAGAAAATGGATGAATGCGAAAATGAACTGATTTTTCAAACTTTATTTGTCCAGTCAGTTATAAGAGAAAAATGGGACTATTTATGGCCAGCTATTATTACTATTTCAATTATTTATTGGCTTAATCTTATTGCAATGTTGTGTTATCTATTTGACCCTAACATTTTTATTTTAATCTCTTTTATATCATTTAATGGAATTCTCGCCATTTATGAGCTATTGCAGGTTATTACTAAACCTTCTGATTATGTCTCAGAAATATGAAATTTTATTGATTTTTTACGCTTAGCTTTATCTATCATATGGGCAATTTTAGAATTTTATGAGTGAGATACTCATGAATTATCCTTTGCAGTTGTTTTGTTTAACTTCATGCGAGGCTTGACATATTTCCGTGCTTTTGATTTAACAAGATTTTATGTGAGGCTTATTTTGATGGCTCTGACTGACTCATTTGCGTTTTTCATTATTTTCATATATTCCACCCTTTCATTTGGAGCTCTCTATGCCTCACTCGATACAAGTCTTTCATTTGCGGAAATGTGGAAAATGGCTTATGAACTTAATATGGGCAATTTCGATAATAATGGCTTTTCTTTTCTCCAATACTCATGCTTCACTTTGGCTTCTTTAATTAATGTAATTATGATGCTGAATTTATTAGTATCAACTTTGGGAGACACTTTTGATAGATTTCAAATGATTGCTGATGAATTGGATTTCAAAGAAATGCTCCAACTGATAATTGAATATGAATCTCTTATGTTTTGGAAAAAATCAGAGATCGCAGTATTAGATTCAAAAGAAAAATTATTTTATTTACAGAGATGTGATATTTTTCAAGAAAATAATGTAGCGGATAAATGGCAAGGGAAAATTAAAGAAATATCGTTAAAAATAGATGGATATAAAGATGAAGTTTTTGGTATGAAGCAAAGTACGAATAAGCAGTTGACAAAATTGGAAGAAGATATTGGAAAATTTGAAATAAATGTGAATGAAAAAATGAAGAATATTGAGGATAGATTAAATGAAAAAGTGGGCGCTTTAAATCCAAAAATGGAAGAAATGGAAAGAAAAATTGAATCTAAAATGAATCAGATGATGGAAATTCTTGAAGCAATAAAGCAAAAACAAGAGCATAATTAATAAGCTTGCTTAAGTTATTTTCTCAATTTGTTTTAACGTAAATCTATAGTAGTTATTATTAATAAATTATTTATTATTGCTATTCTTAGAAGCAGATGGTTCTGATGTTTTAATAAATTTGCTTGAAAGATATTTCTATTTACTTTATCATTTTAATGCATTTGTTTTAAGAATAAATCAGTTTAACGATTTATTAAAATTATAGAAACTCTCTCAATCATATTTAATTAATAATTTTCCAACCATTCAATCAATGATAAAGTTGAAAATTTTGAAAAAAAAATCACTAAAAACAACATTCATGATAAAACCGCAAATTATATATTTAAGCTTTTATATAAACATTTTTGGCCTTTTCAAGGAGGAGATTTTTCCAATATTTTTTTATTTGAGCAAGTTTTCCATAGAAATTCATGGCTGATTGAAAATGAATTTGATAATTATGGTGCTTTTTGCTCTATAATTAAAATTTATATAATATAAACTTAATTTTCAAATTAAAATATGAATTCAAGTGGTATATTTAAGAACTTAAAGGGATTGTTGGAAAAGCTCAATAGCATTAAGGTATTAAAAAATAATTGATGTGCATAGCTTTATCTTGAAAATAATGTTATAAAAATATATTTCGATATTTAGACATTGTATACTATAGCTCACCTTATAGCAAATATCATTCTTGGCTAAGATAATAAGTGAAAGTAATATTGGAATTCGAATTTTCATATCTGGGGTAACTGCTCTCTTAATATTTAATTAAATTTTTCGTTATTAAAAATTTGAATAATTAATATTAAATAGTTGAATAAATTTCTTTATCACATTAAAATTTTATAAGTCATTTATTAAAGCAGAACCATAATTTTTTTAGTTAAATCAAATTTATAATACTTCTTTATTAAGCTTGCAGCTATATAGATCCCTTCATTATTATAAATGCAATATGCTTGAAGCGGGAGGTTGCTTTTTATTTTTGAGTTCGATATTTTATTTCAATTATATTCGTCTTCGGCTTCACTTTCATAAATTTTTGCATTTTTGCCAATCTCAATTAAATATAGCCTTTCTGCATTTATAAGTAACTTTCTCTTATACTCTGCAAAGCTATAAGAAATTGTCGAGAATGCGTCAATATCAGTTGAATAGATCCAAATATGTTTGCTAATATATCCAGAAATCAAAATATTTCCATTATATATTATACTAGAGCAACAACTGTCTCTTTCTGGTATTCAGCTTAATTTAATTCATCTGTTTTTGTCCAAGTCAAATTTCTCAGATAAAGAGGAAATAACCCCATATTGATCCATTCCTCCAAAACAATAGATAGCTCTTTTAAAATATATAGCTGATGATGCATAGCAAGGATATCCAGATGGTAACATTCGAATTTTCCAATTTGTATCAATTATCAATGCAGTCCCAGTTGCTGGACAACTACCCAAACAAAATAATTCACCATTTGGAAGCTGAGTAATACATGTGCCATAGTTTAAAATTTCAGGAGTCTCAAGCACTTTTACTTCTTCTGTTTCACTTTTAGTGTCATAAATAACAATATTGTTGTTAGCTCCGCTAAAAATAAAAAGAGAGGCGCATTTGGGGTAAAATCTGAGGTCTTCTTCATAAATTTCTTTTTGATCAGAATGAGTTTCTTGTGAGAAAATTCGCTGATATTTTTCACTGACTTCAAGATCAATATCTTTGCTTAATAGACCAGGTTTTTTACATTTTTGAGAATTCAGTTCAAAAGAGTTTTGATTTGCTGAGTTTTTATCACTGTCTCTGTCTATTGTTGATGAATTAGAATCCAAATTTCTTTTTTTGAGGTTAACTTTAGATTTGGGATGATAACTGTTGGATGAGCTTAAGGATTTCTTCTTAATTTTTTCATGAGATTTTTCAGTAAATCTATGAAATGAGTCTTCAATAATTCCAAGTGGCTTTGCTAAAATAAGTTCAAAACTATGAGCTCTATCAACTGATTTAAGGTGACTTTTGAAATGAAATTCACAGAAATAAATTTTGAAAGATGAGCATTCGCATGCATATTGAACTTCACATTCACAGGTGCGTTCGTAGCATTGCTTAGAATTCATATTTAGAGTATTTTTAATAGGGGATTTGTTTTAGCGTTTTATTAATTAGTAATAAAGTTATTTCTATTATTTTTATTTTTTTGATTAGTTGAAGGTATTTTCATTGCTTTTGAGAATTAAATGGAAAGGTATTTCTATTTTTGTTTCTTTGTATCTTCTTGAATGACAAATGAAAATTTTAATTATAGCCTTTGAACGCTTCTACAATATTTAAATAAAATAATAAACCTTTAACTAACTAACTTTTTATAAATCCTTCTGAATTTAAAATTAAAAGCCACACTTGAAATTTCATTGAATTTTCCTCCAAAAAGCAAAAGTTCTGATATCAAGTTTCCAAAATCTCTTTTCTTGCAAGAGATATCAAATTCAATGGTGTCTCCTACATCTAATCTAAAATTCAAAGATTTTTCTCTTTCTGCATTTCTTTCAGTACTGCAATAACTGAATCTTTTCCATCACTTGATCCTTCATTTATTGTGAAAAATTCTTTTATCATAATATTGCATGCTTCACAAGCGCTTTGAGGGATAATTTTTATTAAATCGGCCAAATCAGGGACTTTTTGGAAATGAAGCCACAAATGTTTAATTTTTAATGACCTAACTGCATATAGTGTATATACAAAAAATAGTTTATTAAAATTGTGAAATTTTATCATCATAGAAGACACTGACCAAAATTCAAAATTTAGATCTTTGAGAACGATACTTATGCTTTTTCATGTTAATTTTAATATACCTTCAAATATATTTTGCGTAATTATTGAACTGAAATTTGTAGATTTACTACAAATATATCAATTTTCAATTGGAATAGTATCAAAATATTCAGCGATATTCAATGTGATTTCTGAATTGCAATTGATAAAAATAGATCCTTTCAGTTTAATTTTTGCCAAGTGCTCATGCAGTTTGGATATGGCAAAATCAGCATTTTCATCTAAAATCTCAAAAAACGTTTGATTATATGCAAAAAGCATTTGAGCATCTAAAAATTTTGGTAAGTTTAAAAAGAGATCTAATACGTCCAGCTTTTCAGGTGATAAAGATCCAAATGCTATATATAAGTTTTGAATAGCGCATTCTGAAAGTTGATAAGAATATAGTTCTGCATCAGTAATAGAAATTTCGTCTAAATTTATACAAATCCCTATTTTAGATATATCGTCAAAATTTTGTAGAGCACTGATTGCCTCTTCATTGGATTCATAGATAATTTTTAATTGCTTATCTATAGCAAAATCAAATGTCTGATAAGGCCATATAATCTGCTTGATATTTCCATATTCTCCAGCTTCTTCAATGATTGACTCATAACTCTTTTTTGCACAATTTGCTACAATCGAGTTCATAAGCTTTTACAATATATAATTATAAGAAAATAAAGTTTCCCAATACTAAGAATAAATCATATGCTATAAAAATATTCTAAATTAATATAATCTAGTAGTTATTTCATTAGCAGAAATTCTGAATAGCTTCTATATTTGTTAAGCTTTTATAAACTATTTCTCTGTCAAATTCTGATATCCAACAGCATATTTTGGCATAGCAATTATTCTGTATTCAATGTGGGTGCTTCCAACAATTCCTCTAAAAATAAATAGTGATTTATATATGAATCAATGAATTATTTAGTCCAATACTGAAAGCTTTTAATCAAATTAATTAAAACTTTCTATAATTGATAAAAAAATTACTCATCTCCTCAAGTAATTGTGCTACCTTAACAATTGAAAAGTCAAATAAGAAAAATGGGTTGCATAAATGTTTTTATTTTAAGTTTATTTATCACTGTTAAGTGTACATATATTTTAAAGCTTAATCATAATCTTTTTATCCAAATCAAACTTATAATACTTCTTTCTTGAATTTATAGCTATATATATCCCTTCATTATTATATAAGCAATAAACTTGAAGAGGGTAATTGCTCTTTATTGTTGAGTTTCCTATTTGATTTCAATTATATTCGTTTTCTGCTTCACTTTCATAAATTTTTCCATTTTTGCCACACTCAAATAAATATAACCTCTCTGCATTTATAAGTAACTTTCTTTTAAAAATTGCAAAGTCATAAGGAATTGTTGAGAAGGAGTCGATATCAGCTGAATATATCAAAAGATGCCTGCTATTATACCCAGAAATCACTATTTTCCCATTAAATATTATACTTGAGCACCCACTGTCTCTTTCTGGCATTCAGCTTAATTTAATTCATCGATTTTCGTTCAAGTCAAACTTCTCAGGTAAAGAGGAATCTAGTATATTTTTTCCATTTCCTCCAAAACAGTAGACTGCTCTTTTAAAATAGACAGCTGATGATCCATAGCGAGGTCTTCCAGATGGTAGCACACGAATTTCTCAATTTTTATCAATTATCAATGTAATCCCAGACATCCGGCTATTGTCAAAACAAAATAAGTCACCATTTGGAAGCTGAGTTATAGCTGTGCTATAGTCTAAGGGTTCAGGAGTCTTAAGCACTTTTAGTTCTTCTACTCCACTCTTTGTGTCATAAATAAATAAATTAGTTTTTGTGTTGGCATTATCAACAGCAAAAAGATATTGGAGCGGAGAAAAGTTAATATTTTTTTCATAAACTTGATTTTGATTACCGTGAATTGTATAAGATAAGAGTGGGATTAATTTAGAATTCATTTTTTCAATTTTATTTAATATGAGACTTATTTAAATTCAATTTAATGCTCTTGTAATTGGGCTAATAAATTATTTATCATTATTATTTATTCCAGTAAATATCTGAAGTTGTTTCTGATGATTTTAATAGCTTTAATTAAAAGATATTACTAATTTCTATGTATTATTTTTAAAGTATTTTAAAAATGGATCGTCCATTTCGTTTTATGGCAAATTTATTTATATATGCAAGCGATAAATTCAAAGTGAAAATATTAGATCTTCAGATTATTATTCATCTATTATTAGCTTAAAACGGTGAAAGATTTTGCTCCAACAAATATCCTTTTTTTTTGGTTTAGAATTGGCAGTAATTTTGGAATTCGAATCCTTTTATACTATTTTCAGGCTTTTGAATAGATTTTTTTTGGTATCGTAAAAAGTGTTGATTTCCATAATTTATTAAAAAGATTGGATTCCGATAAATATTAATGAATTAAACTAAATCTAAATCATAGATTTTTAGCTAGAAAAACTTATTATAATATCCTTTATTTATATATTCATTGAAAATTAAAGATATAACTGACTAGTTACTATCACAATATGCGTTTTCTATTTAAAGCTTTTGCATAAAAAATTTTCAAATATTTAGAATAAATATTTTCTGAAATCTTAATAGTCTGATTATCTAATATAATATTTAATAGAAATTTTAATTATCCATATTGCATAAATATTTTATCTTACATATTAAATATATATATAAATTTTCATTACCAAATATTAATAATTAATGTGTGTCAGTCATGATTTGTTAAAGCTGAATCATAATGTTTTTAGTTAAATCAAATTTATAATACTTCTTGCTTGGGCTTATAGCTATATATATCCCTTCATTATTATATAAGCAATATGCTTGAAGCGGGTAGTCCTCCATTATTTTTGAGTTTGCTACATGATTTCAATTATATACGTTTTCTGCTTCACTTTCATAAATTTTTCCATTTTTGCCACACTCAAATAAATATAGTCTCTTTGCACTTATAACTAGCTTTCTTTTATTCTTTGCAAATTCATAAGGAATTATTGAGAAGGAGTCGATATCAGCTGAATATATCAAAAGATGTTTTCTATTATACCCAGAAATTAGAAATTTTTCATTAAATATTATGCCTGAGCATAAATCTTCTCTTATTGGCATTCAATTTAATTTAATTCATCTGTTTTCATTTAAGTCAAATTTCTCAGATAAAAAGGCAAAAGACCCAGCTGGATTCATTCCTCCAAAGCAATAAATAGCTCTTTTGAAATAAATAGCTAATGGCCCACAGCGAGGATATCCAGATGGTAGCACTCGAATATTTCAGTTTCTATCAATTATCAATGTAGTCCCAGATATTGAATAATTCCCCAAACAAAATAAGTCGCCATTTGGAAGCTGAGCTATACATGTGCTAATATCTAAGGTTTTAGGAAGCTCAAGCACTTTTATTTCTTCTGTTTCACTTTCAGTGTCATAAATATAAAAGATAGTTTTTGAGTTAACCTTAAAAACAGTAAAAAGAGTAGTGATTTGAGTGGGATTTTCTTTATAAATTTGGTTTTGATTGCAGTGAAGAGTTTTGATTTCTTGTGAGGAAGACTGTCTATGATATGGTGTAACTTCAGAGTCTATGCTTAAGCTCAATATAGCAGGAATTTTAGATTTTTGTGAATTTAGTGATTGATTTAAGGAATTTTGCACAGCTTGGCTATTTTTCAGTCCTGCTAAATTGCTTTCTATTGTTTTTGAATTAAAATCCAATTTTCTTTTTTTGAGGGTGGGCTTGGATTTTGAATTATGTTTACTAGATGATTCCAAGGCTTTTTTCTTGAATTCTTCAGTATGAGGTTTATCCTTTAAAATACAATTGGCAATTGAATCTTCAACAACTTCAAATGACTTTGGCAAAATAAGTTCAAAGCTATGAGCTCTTTCAAATGATTTAAGATGAATTTTGAAGTGAAATTCACAGAAATAAGTTTTGGAAGATGAGCATTTGCATGAATATTGCACTTCAAGTTCACAGCTTTGTTCGAAGCATTGCTTAGAATTCATTTTTACAACTTTTATTAAAATGGGGGCTTATTTAATATTCATTTTAGTGCCTTTATTAGCTTGGACAGAAAAATTATTTATTATTATGATTCATTTCCTGTAAAGCTATAGACGTATCTGGCAGTTTTAACTGATATTTCATGATTTTAGTTTTTATATTTTAATGCATCTGTTTGAATAATGATAAAATTGCTTATTAAATAACAGATCCAGATAAAAAAATCGAGTTTTTATACTTTATAATCCTTGATAAAATTTCAGAAGATTTAATCTTATATTTTTCACAAATAGTAAGTTTAAATAATTGACTTTAAAAAATTATGCTATGCTGCATTTGCAAATACGCTGCAAATCAATTTTAATTCTTAGAAGTGGGTATCCTATGCTATCTCTTTTTCATTAATATAAGACTTACTATATTTAAAAAATAAAAACAAAGCAAATTCTGGAAACTCCAAATATCATTGCACTTATAAAAATAAATTATGCAACTTTCTTCTTCAATTGATTTATCAATATCTGATGTGAATGTGCTTTTTCTGGTAATTTTCAATATCAAGGCTGAAAAATACCTTTCATCTAAACTTATTTCAATTTTTTCTTGACAATTTGCCTTATTTTTCTTCGAGTTTTTCGATATCATCCAATTTAACTCTAATATAGTTATTCATTGCTGCCATCTTGATTTATTCATATAATTTGGGTATAGTAGTTAAAATGTTTCATCTTCTTTACAATGGCTTCAAATTAAGAAATATCTCTTCATAGTGTTATAAGTAAAAAGTCAATTTTGTGTTGAAATTTTTGATAATTATAAAATGGAATGCTGGAAAGAGAATTGCAAGAATAAGTTGGAATTTATTTGCCCTTGCGTAAATCCACCAATTTATTCATGTGATCTGCATATGATTGGGCATCTTAAAATCATGTCTAGATCAGGACACCGTGCTGAATCATTAACAATTATACCAGATCCAACAACCAAAAGAGCACTTATTGATCATCTTCACAAAGCATTATCAAATTTATATGAATTTAGAAGAAAAACTATTTCCGACTTATCAATGCAAGTTAAACTTCTCAATGAAAAAATAAAAATTACTTTGAATTTTTTTGAAAAAATCATCCAAGAACATCATGAAATGATTTTTCAAATCAACTCATTAGAAATTATTTCAAAGGTAAACAATTTAAAGATTAATGAAGTTTTGATGCTGGAACCACAAGAATCTATAGAAAAGCTTAAAAGTATTTTTGATATTTTTGATGAATCAAAGTTCTATGTAGATAAAGGAAAAATCAAAAAATTAAAAATTATTAAAAACATTCAATCAAATCAATTTACAATATTCCGAAATAACACAATGAAAATTGTAAGAACAGACCTGAATAATTTTTCATCAACTGATTTCAATCTTACATTAGACAGTATAAAAAGCAGTAATATAACAATGTGCTTAATACCTGAAAATTCAATTTTTTGCTGTGGAAATAATTCAAATAAGGCATTTATTATTGATTCTAGTAACAATATCAAACAAGAAACCAATGCTCCAAATAAATGCTGATATCCTGGCTCAATTTATTATAAAAGTTTCGTCTATGTGTTTGGAGGATATATAAATGGTGAATATATAAGCAATTCATATAAGTATGATTTGACAAATAAAAATTGAGAAATCTCGCCATCCATGCCAACTCCTTCTTTATTTGTATCTTGTATTTGCAAGAAAAATAAGATTTTACTATCAGGAAGAGAACATTCAAAGATTTATTGCTATGATATCATAAAAAAATCTTACACTGAATTGCATAATGTTCAAGCAAAGTATAGAAAAATTCTTTGTGGAAATAAAAAGAACTATTATGTGATAGAAACAGGTGGCAATATTTATGAAAGCAATCATGAATTGAAGATATGAAGAACAATAGGAAGCTCTGGTATTGAAAATACAAATTTAATTGGGTTTAAACCGATGTGGCAAAACAAAGTTTATTTTGCATATCACAATTATAATTTTTATGAGTTTGATTTGAAAGAAAAAACAATTAAAAAGATAAAAACAATTTAGTAAGCTTTTATAATTATTATGATTTTAAATAATAGATTAAGCATGATCAATCATAAAAAGAACTGTGACTTTGGGGCAAAAACTGGGGTCTTTTTCATAAATTTGATTTGGCAACAATAGATGTTTCGATTGCCAGGAGAAAGTTCTCATATAGCATGATCTGTCTCAAAATCAATATTTCGACCAAATTTAATAGAATTCTGTTTTTATTGGAACAATATAATAATTTTTTGTACTTTAAATCTTTGAAAAAGAAAATTTTGATATAGCGTCATTCCATTATCTTAATAATGAAAATAGTGATAATCGAAAATTTATATATTACCCTGAAAGTGATAAATTAGAAATGAAAATAAAATGTTCAGGAATTATTACGATATTCTGAATCCATAGTTCACTTTAAATAGTAAAATATTTTGATGATATAAATATTAATAACTTTTTAAACAAGATGCTATTTATACTTTGATTTAAAAGAAAAGTATAAATAGCTGATGATGCATAACAACAATCTCCAGAATGGTAATGTATGAATTTTCAATTTTATCTTAATTATCAATGTAGTCCAGATAGTTTTGTTATAAATAAAAAATCAATTTTATGTTGAATTTTTACTAATTATAAAATGGAATGCTGGAAAGAGAATTGCCAGAACAAGTTGGAATTTATATGTCCTTGCACGAATCCTCCAGTTTATTCATGTGACCCACATATTGGTGGACACCTTAGAATCATGTCTAAATCAGGACATCATGCTGAACCATTAACAATTATACCAGATCCAAAAACTAAGAAAGCACTTATTGATCATCTTCACAAGGCATTATCAAATTTATATGAATTTAGAAGGAAAACTATTTCCGACTTATCAATGGAAATGAAACTTCTCAACGAAAAGATAAAGACTACTTTAAATACTTTTGAAAAAGCTATCCAAGAACACTGTGAGATGATTTCTCAAATAAACTCATTAGAAACCATTTCAAAAGTAAATAACTTAAAGATTAATGAAGTTTTGATGTCGGAACCACAAGATTCAATAGAAAAACTTAAAAATATTTTTGCTATTTTTGATGAATCAAAGTGAAGAAAAAATGAAAAAACAAAATATATTAAAAACATTCAATCAAATCAATTTACAGTGTTCCGAAATAACACAATGAAGATTTCAAGAACAGACTTGAATATTTTTTCATCAGCTGATATTGATCTTTCATTAGACAGTGTAAAAAGTCATTATATAACAATGTGCTTAATACCTGAAAATTCAGTTTTTTGCTGTGGAAATAACTCAAATGTTGCATTCATTATTGAGTCTAATAACAATATCAAGCAAGCATCTAATGCTCCAAATAGTATTGGATATTCTGGTTCAATATATTATAAAAATTCCGTTTATGTTTTTGGAGGATGAACCAATACCACATACAATTATAATTTGATTAGTAAAAATTGAGAAATCTTGAGCTCCATGCTGGCTCCCTCTGCATTTGTATCATGCATTTGTAAGAAAAATAAAATTTTACTATCAGGAAAAGAGCATTCAAAGATTTATTACTATGACATCATACAAAAATCTTACATTGAATTGCATAATGTTCAAGCAAACTACCAAAAAATTCTATGTGGAAATAAAAAGAACTATTATGTGATAGAAACAGGCGGAAATATTTATGAAAGCAATCATGAATGGAAGATTTGGAGAACAATAGGAAGCTCTGGCATCGAGCATACTGATTTAATTGGGTTTAAAACGATGTGACAAAACAAAGTTTATTTTGCGTACTACAATTACAATTTTTATGAGTTTGACTTAACCGAAAAATCATTTAGAAAGATAAAAACAATTCAGTAAGCTTTTATTATCATTTATAATTTAAATAAAAGATTTGGCATCATCAACAGTATAAAGAGATATGGCTTAAGGGTAATAACTGGCGCCTTCTTCATATATTTGGTTTAATCACAACTATAGCAGCGCCTTTCCGATCATGGCGCGCAATGCTTCATGATCGGAAGGCACTATAAATCTCGATTTCTTGCAAGAAGTTATCTATAGCATAACTTGTCTTCAAAATCAATATTTCTGCTCAAATTAATAGATTTTCTTGATTTTTGAGATCAATAATTGATTAATTGGTTTTAGTCTTCCTCTCCTCTTTTATTCTGATATTTTTTCTATGCAAAAACTATATCACAATCTTCAATTTCAATCCAATTAATAAAATACGTTTAAGTTTTAAGCTCTATTAGCTGATTCAAGCTGATTTTGGAATAAAATTCAAAGAAGTAAACTTGGGAGAAAAATATTTGATCTCAGCTGAACTTCAAGCTTGCATCTTTGCTTGAAGCATTGCTAATCTTTCAATAAAAACAAGACTGTTTTAAAATAGCTCTTTGTGTTTCAAATCTTAATAATAGAAATTTATTGATTTAAAATTATTTGAGAATACTTTATAAAAATTATTGAAAGATGTAGTTTAGCACTTTATTGATCTCCCGCAGATTTCCCATCACAATATGGATTAAAAAGGCTAGCAATATCAAGACCCCCATTAAGTTGACAAGTAAAGCATAAAAATCAAGAAGTTTGACCTATACATTTTAAGCAGTATTTTCCAAGCATTTTTGCTGAAAAAATCAGATATAAATCTTTTTAACTCAATTTTACTATTTTACATTTGCATGACAATATTGAGATAGCATCTAGGTTTGCTGAAAAGATTAATTGATAAGAAAATAACTTACTTAAAGAACTTTAAAATATATAACTATTTTATAATTAACAGCTGATATATATTCGATAGGTTTCTTGTTTGATTGGATATAATAATTATTTAATTTCTATTTTCACATCAGTTTGCTAAAGTCTATTCTATATACCTTGAAAACTAATTAAGCATAAAATTCTATGATTTAACAAAACAGATAATTCTAAAAATTCTCTATTTATAATAAAATAATCTTTGATCAAAAGATTTTTATAAACTTGATAAAAAATAGCTATAATAAAAATGCTGCGGCTAAGATTTCTTGCCAAGAGATTCTCTCGCTCCTTTTCAGTGTTCACACCTCAGTACAAAAAAGAAAAAGCCTCCATTGATATCCAATTAAGCTCAGAGTCTTTCAGCGCATTTTTAAACAATATTGACATCT
>CATKHM010000238.1:0-26136 GCA_949751825.1 Blepharisma undulans
CTGGAGTGTCGATAAAGGTAAAAGTGCTAGAACTCTCAGGGTCAGTAAAATCATAACGACAACAGCTAACTGTTTGGCTTTCATCTTGCACTTTCCCGCTCTCTGTGTGCTTAAAATCAAACTCAGTCTGTGGAAAGTTTGTGGTAGGGATTGCTATTTTTTTATTTTGAAGAGTTCCGTCTCTGAAAAAATTGGTAATGGTATTAATGAATGTTGACTTTCCAGAGCCTGTTTGTCCAATAATTAAGGAAACAATATTCTGGCATGGAGGAATATTGAGTTTCGCACGTCTTGCAGGAAACTTAGTTTCTTCAGCTCGTCTTTGAGAAATTTTTTCATCAAAAGATTTTGTTTTTTCCAACTCAATTGAATTTATATTAAATTTTTTTGCTGGCTCTACATTTACAATAGGCCCATCAGAAAGATCTGAGATTTTTTCTTGCCTTTTATATAGTTTATCCTTGATTGCTATTTTCAAATTTTTTTGTTTATGAGCTCCTGATTCAATCAATTCTGTAAGCTTATTAACTTTACTAATCAATGCGATAATTATATCTGCAGATGAATTATCTCTTGATTTCTCATGGTGACGCTTACGATCATGGTGATGGTGTTTTTTCTTTTGCTTATTTCTTCTTTCATCATAACTGCTTGAACTTGATTGTGAAGAGGAAGAGGATGAGGAAGGAGATCTTTGTTTTTTGTTATTTATTGCTTTTTTATTGGTTTTGAGAAATTTTACATTTTCTTGACTACTATTACTTTCATTATCGCTTGAGCTTGATTCTGAACTGGATGATGATCTGTTTCTTTTTCTATGCTTTTTATGATTCTTTTTAGCATTTTCTTTTGGCAATTTATCCTTTTTGTGAGGCTTGATACTAGGCGCTGTTCCTTCTTCTTCTTCTTCTTCTTCTTTGCCTTGAGCTTTTTCTTCAACCTTTTCTTCCTCAGCCTCTTTATGCAATTTTATTTCACCTTTTTGTCTATAATTTTTGTTTTTATGGGAGTCTTTGTGGCAGCTACTTTCATCAGAAGAGCCTGAGCTGCAGTTTCTATTTTCATTGGAATCTTCAAGTACGCATAATAATGATGGTGATGCTTCTTTCCTCTCTTCTTTTTTCTCATGTTTTGTCTTATCACCTTTTAAGGGATTAGATGTGTGGCTTTCGATTTTTTCTTTCCTGGGAGATTTCTCTTGGCCTGAATTGTTGAGATTAGGAGATTTTAAAACAGGAGGATTAATAGCTGGTGATGTAAGAACAGTAGAGAGGACAGAGGGCTTGATTTTATTGGGTTTTGGTTTGTCTTGAATATTAGATTTGGGGGAAAATAACTGATTTTCAATAGCACCATTGATTAAATTTGAAGGAGAAAACTTATCTATATCCAAATTAGATTTTTTACCTAAATTCAAAGTTTGTTTGTTTTTAAATGACAATGCAGGATATTTGTTGTCAGTATTCTTAAGTTGTTTTGGAGATTTGATATTTGCTAAATTTTTTGTTTCAGGTTCCTCATTTGGCTGGGCTCGATTATTTTTAATTCTTTTAACCTTATGGCCAGAAAAAGCAGAAAGGTCCTTCCGCCTTAATGAAGATTTCATTTTATAATTATAGAAGGAATGCAAATGGATGGTGAATTGTTTCAAATGGCACGCGAATTTTAATTTATATCGAGAAAAGTGGATTATTAACTAAGTCACTCATATGATGTTTCATGGTTATTAAAAAATGCATTAGATGAACCTTAGTAATTAGATTTGGTCTTCTTAAAGAGACTTCAGGAGATTCTGATTTTTATTTATAAATTCTATGAAAAGAGAAGGTTTAGAAAAGAAGGGGAAAAATTATTTTTGCTGCTTCTAATTAATCATCTGCTTTCGCATTTTCACTATAAGCCTTAATATTTTTAAGGTTTAAGGATATGTATCTATTTTCTGAATCTTTTCCATTATAAGCTTAAAGAATTGATTTCCACTTTGGATTAAAAAGAAAACATGTTTGAGTGATTAGATAGCATATATAATTTTCGCATAAGCTTTATTTGATCAATACAATTATTATGAAGAAGGATTACATAACTTTTATTTAGTACACGACGAAATGAAGAAGCTATTTTCGAAAAAGAATAAAGCAGTCGAGATCCATTTACTAGGATGAGATGCAAGTGATCCCACTAATAATAATAAAGGAATCAAGGATTAAAATTTAAGCATCACAGTGAAGATAGTAGAGAGTCAGTAGAATTTGATATAGAACTTCTTTATTCAGGAGCTTTTGAAGAGTCTCCAAATTTTGAAAATTATCATGATCTGAACAATTTAAAGCAATTTATGGCGATTTCAATTGATAAAGAGCTTTTAAAAAGGATTTTAAATGAACGAAAATCTCAATCTCAAACAAAAATGAGAATTTATAAAATGGAAAAAAATGATGATTAAATTTACAAAAAGCGAAAAGTAAGCCTTTCTCTGAAAAATTCAAAATCAAAAAATGCCAAAAAGATGTATTTTGTGTGACTTTCAAAAAGGAACTGGACCAATTTTATTTTTTGAAGTCTCTTTGTTAATACTTTCATACTAAATTAATAATTAAAATGTTAGGGCTTTAAAATTTAGTATAAATATTAATCATAATAAGCAGATTTTATAATTTAAAAAGGGGCCAATGTTTAAGCTGAAACGAGCTGAATGTCAAAACTTCAAATTCGTTATTTCTTCAATCGCTTCATTGGCAGATGAAGGCTATTTGGAGATTTCAAGTGAAGCCTTCAACATTATCACAAAAAACATAGATCAACAAATTCTTTCTATTACTTCTCTTAAGTCATCATTTTTCTCCTTATATATATGCGAATTTTCTTTTCAAATTGCAATATCTTTGAAAAATTTTTATGAGTGAATATCTCTTGCAGACAAAAATGACTCAATTGCTCTTGAATACGCAGAATCGAGAGCTACTTTGAAATTGTCAATAAAAAAAAAATTATTAACGAAAAAATCCAAGCCTTCAAACATAACTTTTGTACAGAAATTAATTGTTTCATCCTATTTTTTGCCACAAAATTTCAGCATATCTCAAGAATTCTATCAAAGAATTGTTTCTGTATATAATACTCAATATTTTGCCAACCAAGTTGCGACTATTACGCCGACAACAATAATTGTTGATCCAGAAAAAATTTGGTTCATTACTTCCTATGATACGTGCCGCATCGAGATTCGAAATAAGTTCAATGACCCCGAAGCAAGAGGATTTTCATGGACTTTTAAGGATTATACTAAGCTTGTTATGATGTCTTCATGCCTATCGAACTTTTTAAGACGCATTCAATGAATAAAATATAATCTTTTAATTGGGATTGACGAGGGTTATCCACTTATGATGAAGCTGGAAATGAGCCATGGTGAAATTTTATGTTATTTTAAGACGCAAGGGCTTCAATTTTTGTTTTAACTTTTCTAATAGTAAAAAATCAATATTTTGTTTTAAGCTTTCATTCGTTTTTCATTCTGAGAAGCTTGCAAAATTCTTGAAAACTCAATCAGTAGTCATTACCTATCATGATTCTGTTACAAAGCAGGAAGAAATTCTAAAACACATTTGCATGCGTAATAATTCATTTGCTCTTTATCAAAGCAATATAGTGGATAAAAATAATATTTATCCAAACTTGACATCAACAGTTACTTCTGATTGAAGATGCTCATTTTTTTAGCATAGCAATCTCTTTTGTAATATTTTAATTAATTATTATTGTGATTGATTAGCTGTTTATCGATATTTGAGTGATAAGTTAATATTAATTCATAGTATTCTAAGATTTTATTTTCAAATAATTTTCTCCCCTGCATATTCTTATTGAATTTATTAATCTGTTTGGCTCTTACTTCAATTTCTTTTCTACGAGTTTATAATGGTTTAAGAATCAAAGATTTAATTCTAGATAATACTTATTAATTAAATAAAACTAGTAGATTTCGTAAATAATTTATTCAAAATTTTCAATGAAACTTTTATGCTTTATTACAATCAAAATATGTCGAGCATAAGGTATTTCTTATACACCGTTGAATTTCAAATCTCTTCATGAAATCGAGATTCACATGGACTCTTTGACTACGAAACTAAAAGTTTAGCAAAACAAAAATTTTAAAGTTTTAGGTCCTTGCTGAGTAATATGCAGTAAAGACCAAATTATCACTAATTTTTGCTCTTGATACGCTTTTTCAGCTTCAATTTTCGCATCCATGACTTCGTCAAATAGCCTAATACGATAGAGATAGTTAGCAAGTTAAAAATAAATGGAATAGTAATGTTAATTTGATATTCTTATTATAATTAGAAAAATTAAACCAAAAATTTAAGTCCTTGAGTTTTAATATAGCATAAAATTTCTCCATAATTCATTTCTAGCTTGAGCAATAAAGGATGGCCTTTGTCTATTCCAATTATAAGAGCATAATCCAATCTTCCAACTCCTGCTAAAAATTCTGATAAGTATTGAGATGGAATGACAACCTCAATAGTTTCTTGAAAGGACCATGTATATCCTTTTGCATCTAGGTCATGCAATTCATTTCTAATGATAATTGGACTATCATCATGTTTAAAGCAAATCTCATCTGGATCAACCTTCATTGTAATTTGTTCAGAACCTGCAAACATGCTATAAATATCTTCTATTTCAGATATTGCAACAATTTTGTGATAAAGATCTTGGTGTACAGGAAAATTTCGTGGCAGAAGATATGGTGATACGTCAAATGTGTGAACAAAAATTTGTCCTGATTTTTTCTTCGATTTTTTGGTTATTTCCAAATCTAAAGAATCATGGGATTTTGCGTATTTAATAGTAATAGAATCGTTTTTATCTGCAAAATAAATTCACTCGGATAAACTTTTTAGAGGTATTGCAATTTGAAATGAAAAATTGCACCGATATAAAGTGAAAAATGATGGGTAGAGGGAAGTAATGGAAAGAATTTGCTGAACGTTATTTGTTGTTATGATTTTGAATATTTGAGGTGAAATTTCAAGAAATCCTTCATTTGCCAATGAAGTAATTGAAGAAATTATCGCTTTAAAGTCTTGACATTTGACTAGCTTTAGCTTGAATATTATTAAAATTATTGAAGTATGCATTAATATCAAAGATTTGACTAAAAATGCTGACTATAGCAGATTAAATAAAACAAGTGCTTTTTACAAAGTCAATTATTGTTATTTTCGATAAATTTAGTTGTTTGCTATTGCTGCATATTTTAAGAATAATCTTCTTTTCTATTTCATGCATAAATAATTTGATGTTTAATTTTCAGTGCTTTTCAGCTCAAATAATTATTAAATTATAAAATGAGTTTTTAAACTAGATAAAGTATATTAATTAAAATAAATTTTTATAATATGAGAATTAAAACAAAAATTGAGGTCCTTGCGTTTTAATATAGCATAAAATATCTCCATGACTCATTTCCAGTTTCATCATAAGCGGATAATCTTCATCTATTCCAATTAAAAGATTATAATTTATCTTTTGGATGTTTTTTAAAAAGATCGATATTCATGGAGAAAAAATGGCAAACCTGATTTTATCCTGAAAAGCTCATGCGAATCCTTTTTCCTCTGGCTCAAACAACTCATTCATAATCGTAAAAATGCGCCTTTCATAGGTTGAAAGGAGTATAATTTTTTTATAATTAACAGATATTATTACCGGCGCAGTACTTGCAATATGATTTGCAAAATATTTGGCAGCAGATACTGTTATAATTTTTTGATAGAGATCTTGAGATACAGCAAAAATTTGAGGTAAAAAATATGGTGAAACTGGAATTGATTGTGTGATAATGTTTTTTGAAGAGCTTATAGTATATTTTTTCTTTGTTAATTTTTTGATTATTTGTAAATCTAAAACATCGCCAGATTTTGCGTACTTAAAAGCTATTGAGTCATTATTATCTGCAAAGCAAATTCATTCAGATAGCCTTCTCACTGGCATTGCAATTTGAAAAGAAAACTCGCATCTATACAAAGAGAAAAATGATGGCTTAAGGGAAGTAATTGAGAGAATTTGTCGAGCATTGTTTTTAGCTATAATTTTAAAGCTTTGATTTGAAACTTCCAGAAAACCTTGATCTGCTAAGGAAGCGATTGATGAGATTATGAATTTGAAATCTTGACATTTGATAAGTTTTACCTTGAACATTGGCCCCTTTTTGAATTATTAATATATAATTTTGATTATTTATTATTTTATTTTTATTATTGCTTAATATTCATATAAATTCATTATATTTATCCCAATTTGAGCACCCACTATCATTATGTGTGTCTCAGATATATAGCCTATTGCTGAGTCACAAGAAAAACAGACTTTTGTGTCATATTTGAAATTTTGAATATTTCCGTTAATGTTATAATGAAGGACTTCCATTGATTTTCTATCTAAATCTTTAATTAATAAAATTAAAATAGCATAGCTTTTGGTTGATAAATTTTCTATTGTATTGGTACTGAGTTTATGAGTTTTATTTTATAAAATCTGACTTTTCAAAAGTATTTCAAATTAATGCTTAAGTAGCAAATGAAGCGTTTACTATCAATGAAGATGGGTTAAGTTACAGAATTCTGGAAGTTCAGGAGATCTTCTTATTTGAGGCTGTAATATTCTTTGTTTTGAGTTGCAAAGCTCCATAAATTATAGAAAGAATAAAATTTAAATGATTTACAAAAATGACTTGGATTTCTTTTGCTAAAGTCTGTAAAAATTTTAATGTATTGAAATCCTAAGATTTAAATGAAATTTTTTATACTCATCAGACCCACTATTATTTAGTTTAAAAATATTGGTGCATATTGAGTAAAATATTATCTTCAAGCTACTTTGAAGAAGAACGAAAAATAATAATTATTTCATTTTCTAGATTAATTTGTTTCTAATAATTTGATTAATTATGCTTAGATAAGATTCTGATAAATTTCTTCAAGAACCTTGATCACTGCAGTAAGCCTTGCCCTTTCTTTAGGCTTTCTTTCTTGTTTCAGTTGCATTTTTGACTGCTGAATAATGCTATCAATTTCATCAGATATATTATAATGTGGAGCAACTCTCAGCAGTCTCTGAATTGCTGTTTTTATATCATCTTTAGCATCTTCTATGGATTTTTGCACTCTTCTTATATCATTTGCAAACTGCTGCTCTTCTTGTCCCAGTTTATTTGCCCTTGCATTAGATCTATCATATTTATCTTTTACATCATACAAAATACTTTCTACTTTCCTTTGCGTTTTTCTCGGTATTCTTTTGGTATGATAGTGGCTATCAGGACCATGGTTACAAACACTGCAAAAGTTTTGGCCCCTCATACAATCACATCCAGAAAAAAAACTGTACTATTGCATTGTTCAGTAAATTCCAAGCCACAATTCTCATGACATACGCACTCATCGTGGGTACAAACTGTATTGTGATAGCTTGTATCAACCCATTCAATCTGCTCAATAGTTTCTGTTTTCACAAAATTCTGATAAGCTTTGGCGTCTGCCAATGACATCTCTTTAAGTGATTTAATTTCTTGAAGCTTCTCCATTAAGTTATAGAGATTGATCAACTGTGCTTTGGCGTGGTGAAAACTTTGTTTGGCTTTATCGATTTCATCATACATGCGTTTAAAGTCTTCAGTGCTGAAGCTTCCCATTTCATTGCATAAGTATTCTATAATTTCTTTAGTCTTTTTCATAGAGTTTTTTCAAGAGTTTTGCATAGTTATTTTATCAGATTCTTCTAAATCATCAATATTTCTTACATTAAAAGCATTATTGTCCATTTTGAATTTAGCTGCTGGAGAAAATTTAAGTGAACTTTCATTGAAATTTGTGGAAATATTTGAATTTGTAAGAACTAAAATAATATTTCTTTCCACTACTGAAGGAAGAGAATTTCTCAATCTGGCTAGTGCATTTTTGACACTCGCATTTTTTCTGGATTCACTTCCATTTTGGATTATTATAATTGCGTTAATATCTGGATATTTTACGATTTCTTGGCCTATTTTTCTGACATTTATATCATCTTGTTCGACACCTCTGGTATCACTTAAGCCAGGAGTGTCAACAAAAGTGAATGTGCTGTTTGTTTCAGTATGATTAAATTTATACGAACAGCAACTGTTTGTTTGGCTTTGATCTGATTCCCTCCCAGACTCAGTATGACTGAAATTTCTCTCTGTCTGGTCGAAATATTTATTAGGTATAGCAATTTTTTTGTTTTTGAGTGTACCTTTTCTGAAAAAATTAGTAATAATATTAATAAATGTGGATTTTCCAGACCCTGTTTGTCCAATGACTAATGCAACAATATTTTGATCTTGTGGGATATTGAGCTTATAGTAATCTTCCATGCTAGGTTTAGTTATTTTTTCTTCCTCTTCATATTGACTTGTACCGCCTTCAGATGGTTCTGGCATTTCACATTCTGGCTCATCAAAATATTGCTTTTGAGTTTTTGGCTGCGACTTGTTTGATTTGCCAGTATTGTAAGAGCTTCCAAGCTGTGGTCTGCTAGATTGGCTAGAAGTGCCACTAGTGTGAGGACCTTTTCCCTTAGGACTCCTTGATGAAGAACTACTTGAACTTTCTCTGTATTTATCCTTATGCTTGTGAGAATGAGGGTTTTGCAGTATTTTACATTTATTTGTAATTATCACTTGACCCAAATTTTGCACTAGATAAGGCCAGCCTGGCTCTATTTTTTTATTATGCTTGCCTTTGCGTGAAGTTTGTGGCTTACTGTCCTCTCCACTTAAGCTAGATGATTTTTCATCTGAGCTTGATGATGACTCATTAGATTCTGATGAAGAGTATCTTTTTCGATGTTTTTTGTGCTTGTTTTTGCACTTAGGTTTATCTGACCTCTTGGACAAACTTTGATTATAATAGTCATTGCAATAAGGTGAATAAGGATTAATTGGCCTATTTTGTAATTGAGGATCCATATATCTTGCAGGAACAGGCTTTATCCCATTTGTATTGCCTGGAGAAGAAGAAAATCCGACAGATAGAGTAAGTCCCATATTAAAAATTATAGAAAGAATTTAATTTTTATTCAAATATGAAGATGATATAGTTTTATTACTAAAACCAATGAAGAAATTTGATCAAATGATGTTATATATTTTAAATATTTGTTTGATGTCTCTACAGAATTGTCACTTTCAAGTCTCTCTTATTTATAAGCCCAGATTTGATTAATCAGCTTTTTAATTAAAAGGTGCCTCAAATGATGAACTTAATTCAACAGAATGCAAAAATATCGATTTATTTCAATAAGGAATTGAAATGAATCAATTGAAAAATTACAAAAATTATAAATTTTTTTATATAAATAGCCCATTATAGTCAAGCGCTGAAATTCCTCTAAGTATATGAAAATATATATTAAATTGCAATTAATTCTAACTTCATTATATTTTATATCTTGTTCTAAGCGGTTTTAACACCTTTTTCTATTTGGGTGCTTATTTAAGAGTTGAATAATAAATTTACTTTCAGAAAAGCTAGATTCTTCTTGCTACTTTGCTATTGAATTTCAGTATCATTTAATTCACTTCATATTTAAACTGCAAAATCACTAATAATTTGATTTGTCTCATTCTTAACTTTTAACTAATTTAGAATAAAAATAATTAATTCTTAATTTCTATTCAAATTTAAGACTTTGATAAATATCTTCAAGAACTTTCACTGTTGCTTGAAGTTTAGCTCTTTCTTTAGGATTTCTCAGAGCTTTAAGCTGCATTTTTGATTGCTGAATTATGCTATCAATCTCATCACAAATATTATAATGAGGGGCAACATCCATCAGTCTTCTAACAGCAGATTTTATTTCCTTTTTGGTATCGTCTATAGACTTCTGCACTCTTTGCATGTCACCTTCAAATCCTTTTTCTTGTTTTCCTAATTTCTTTGCTTTAAGATTAAGACTATCGAATTGAGCTTTCATATCTTCTAATATTTCTTCAACCTTTTTTTCCACTTTTATAGGTAATTTTTTCGTATGATAATGGCTATCAGGGCCGCAGCCACATACTTTGCATTTATTATTAGCTATGCAAGAACAACTAGAAAAATGCTGTTCATTCTTATTGGGATTATATTCCAAGCCACAATCCTTATGACATAAAGAATTATCATTACTGCATACAGTGCTATGATAATCCACGTCCTTCCACTCAATCTGCTCAATAGTTTTGGTTTTAATATAATTTTTGTAAGCCTTAGCATCATTTAGTGATAATTCCTTCATCGTTTTAATTTCTTCAAGCTTTTCCATCAAGCTATACAAGTTAATCAACTGGACCTTGGCTTGGTGGAAGCATTGCTTAGCTTTGTTAACTTCATCAAACATATCTTTGAAGCCCTTAGTGCTTATCTTGTTCATTTGGCATAAAAATTCCATTATGCTTTTTATTTTCATCATTGATTTTTTTCAAGAATGCTTTAGATCCATGAGCTCATCTTTTTCAAGCTTTTTGAGATCTCTTACTTTGAAAGCATTGTTATCCATCAAAAACTTTTTTCTTGGATTCACTTGCAGACTTTCTTCGTTAAAATTTGAAGCAACTGTTGAATTTGTTAGAATCAGGATAATATTGTTTTCGACAGACTTTGGAAGTGCATTTCTTAGTCTTGTGAGTGCGTTTTTAACACTGGCAGTTTTTCTGGATTCACTTCCATTTTGAACTATAATAATTGAATTGATATCAGGATACTTCGTGATTTCCTTAATTATTATTTGTACATTCTCGTCATCTTGTTCGACACCTTTTGTATCGCTGAGTCCAGGAGTGTCTATAAATGTGAAAGTGCTGCCACTATTTTGATCTGTAAAATCATACCGAGAGCAACTAGTTGTCTGGCTTTCATCTGATCTTCTCAAGCTTTCTGTATTTGTGAAACCTATTTCAGTCTGCTGAAATTCACTAGTGGGAATGGCAATGCGCCTGTTTTCCAGTGTTCCCTTTCTGAAAAAATTTGTAATGGTGTTTATAAATGTGGATTTTCCAGATCCTGTTTGTCCAATAACAAATGAAATTATTTTTTGATTTCTTGGTATATTAAGGTTTGATGGATTTCCAGTCTCCATCTTTTCTTCTTCAGAATCAAATTTAATGCTTTTTTGCACTTTTTTCCGAGCAGGGCTCACACCTTTTACTGGTTTAATTTTAGGCTTTCGTTTTGTGACACCTGTAAAATTTTCAATATCTATATTTTTAATCAATTTTGGCATTTGCTGTAGAAATACAAGAAACAATAAAGCATTGCCAAACATATTTTCTAGGGATTTATTTATGCTCTTATGGGTTGTTGATTTCTTTTTTCTATGTTGCCTATCGGATTTCCTGTTATCAATAGACTCTGGGCTTATTTCCCTGCCTGGTTTATAGTTTGGATCTTCACTATAAAAGGTATTAGCATCTGAATCTGGTTCACGCTCATTTTTATATGGAAATGGGAAACCATTAATCATGTTAGGGCCCATATCAAATTCTCCAAAATCAGGATTCTGTCCTCGCCAACAAATCGCATTTCCCATTTATATAATTATAGGTCTAAGAATCCTCATAAATTTATCCCTATTTAAAAATTGTAGAAGGAATTCTATTTAAAGGTCCAGCAGCTTCAATAATCAGAAATTTTGAAACGCTTCTCTTCGAACTTCAATAGAGCTAAGGAGTAATAAATATACTCTCTAAAAATATTTTTATTATATTACATGCTGGAGTTTTCCAGAAAGTAAGAAAAAGAATATGCAAATTGAATAGCCTCTTTTTATAAACTAATAGCAATAACAAACTTTTAAATTTTTAGTCAGATATCACTAATTTCTTCACTCTCTACGTTTTCACTCTCCATTTCTTCGCTTTCTGATTCTTCGCTTCTATTTCTCATCTTTTTCTTATATTTCTTTATCTGTTTAAAAATTCATCTATATAATTGTTCTTCTCAATTCAGTTTTTTCCTCTTTTTTCTTTTTTCTTCTTCACTTTCTGATTCTTGACTCTCTTCTACTTCTTGGCTGTCTTCCTCCCCACTTTCTGCTTCTTCACTCTCGTCTGAATCGCTCTCATATTCGCTTTCATCTTCAGTGTTTTCTTCTGATTCATCACTTTCTACTTCACCACTGTTTTCTTCCTCGCTTTCGACTTCTTCAGTTTCTTCTCCACTTTCATCTTCACTTTCTACATCTTCGCCTCTTGATTCATCGATTTCATATTCATCTTCATTTTTGAAATTAAAACCTATATCAACTAAGCTAGAATTTGGAGAGGTTCTTTTTGATGAATCATTTTCTCTTGAGTTTTTGCTTTTCATCATCAATTTAAAAACATTTTGCGATTGAGCCCAATCTTTATGCTCAAGCAGTTTACTACCCTTTTCAATTTCAGTCTCAGGAGGAACACTTGCAGGTGAAATTTTTCTTTTGCTATCAAACGAAAATGTTTGCCATCCTTTTCGCTCATGATCTCGAATGGCGAAATGTGGAAATGAAAAAATAATTGTAGATTTAGGCGTATTTAATGCAGGATAGACCTCATGAATGTTGATTTTTAAGTCTTTTAATGATTTTATCATTATAGAGTCCCTTTTCATAGTTACTAAATAGCTCAGAGAGCTTGGCATGCCCGTAAGTGCGCTGTATCTGCACACAATGGTGACATTGTTACCATGAACGCTGCATATGGGTTGAATTGCGTTAATTAAAATAGTGAAATTTTCTTTCTTGAGAGTGTTACTGGTGAGATCTAGGCTGTAAACATTTGCATTTGGCAATTTTTTGCCATCTGCTTTTACTTTATAGCCACCTATAATATAAATTTTATCACTCCATAAAAAGGACCCAGGCAGGTACAATTTTTGAAGAGGATGGATATAAGTTTCACCATTGTAGTAGCCTACCGTTGAGTTTTCATATTCACAGGTAAGGGTTTTTCATTGATCATTATTTGAGTTGTAAAGCATCACAGGAGCAGGCACTTGCCCAGAAATATCAGAGTTTTCTTCTAGATTGGTAAGTCCTCCTATTAGATATACAAAATTTTTATATCTAATTAAGCATCCTCCTTTTGATGGAACTGGAAGTTTTTCTAGAGTCATCATTTCCATTGTCTTATAGTCAGTGATATATACTTTCTGGTGGATTTTGCCTGATTTTGTGCCTCCAGCTACCATTATCTTGGTTGTTGACAAAGTGCCTACAGCTGAGTCATCGTAAAAATCACAATTTGCATTTAAATCGAGCATTTCAATTGCTTCATCTGATTTATGATGAAAAACATCTATCCTCTTTCTATCCAGATAATAAAATTCTGGAATTACCACATGTTGGACAGCTTGAGAACTTTTCTTTGATACACGTTCAGGAATTGCCACATGTTGGGAAGCTTGAGAACTTTTCTTTGACGTACATGATCCCATATTAAAATTATAGAAGGAATTAAAGTCATATAATTATATTGGATTTTTGGAAAAATTTTGGGCTTTTTGAAATAATCTTATCAAAATGCTTATCAGAAAAATATATTTATAGATTTTCCGTTTAATTCTCCTTCAGGCTATGATTATAGTTGCAAAACGCCTTTTGAATTGAATAAATTACTTGAGTGGTAATTTGATATGAAATAATTTTAATCTAATGCAAAATGGATTTATGCATAGAATTCATAGATTTATAGGATTATTCAAAGAATATAGGCTTTTGGAGCTGTAATTTATTTTGAAAATATAAAATTGTAAATGGAAGTTAAAATATAACTAAAAATGATGACAGAAAGGATCTTTTTTGTGAGTAGTTAGATTTTACTTAAGAATTTGTTAAAAGTTAAATGATTGCTACAATGGAGGCTTAAAAATCAGTATAGAAAAAATGTTTAATTTATTCCAAAAGATTGTGATAATTTCCTCAGGCACTTTGATCACAACTTTGTTTTAGCTTCTTATTTAGGTATCTTTCTATTTTCAGCTGCAATCTAAACTGCTGAAGAACTACATTAATTTATTACATCCACATTGCAAGAGGTCAATACATGCATTCCAGTAAAATTGAGGAATTCGTATTAGGAATGCAGCTGATACTGCATTGCTTATGGCATATAGTATCATTAGAGTAAATTGTTTATGATATTGGGTATCAGCCCATTTAGCTTATGAAATTGCTTCTTCTTTGTGACTAATTAAATATTGGCAATATTTTAAGTGAAGTGATATAGACCGATATGATTTTTACAATGACTTCTCTATTCCCGAGAGTTCTTTTCTTTAAAAAGTAATGAGATAGTTATAAATGTAGATTTTCTCACCGACTGGATTTATAATTTTTTGATTATTGATAATGTCTTTCCTTGTTAAATCTGTTGACAAGCGAAATATTTTTTCTTATACCAAATCTTATTTAATTATAATTAGCATAAAGAAATAGATAGAAAATTAATTGCCAAGATACATTTAACTACACTTCAAGCTCCTGAAGCATAGATAGTTGATAAGTCTTTATACATATCAAAATTTTCAAATCAGACAAGATAGTTAGTCTTATATCATTCAGATAGAGGAGAAAAATACAAAATATACCATTTTAAAGCATATTTATATGTATTGTAGTTTATTTTTCTTGCCCTTCACTTAAGATTGCATTAGCAGCCCGAATCTCTTCTATAGCTAACTCATAATCTTCTGCATCAAAATCTGGAAGGCTATCAAGTTCACTTAGACTTTGTTCAGAGCCAGAGTCTTCTTTTGGAATGTATTTTTTGAGAATATCTTAAATTTCTTTAGAAATATCTAATCACTCGAGCTCTCTTTTAGTGCATCCTGCAGTTTTAATTTTCCAGTTCTATATTCAATACTATCAGGAGCATATTTTAATTGTTGTTTTTCATAAGATTCTGTTAAAGCGTTCAGCGTTTCAATGTTGCTATTCTTGTGGCATTTCAAAGCGATAATCCATCACAGTATATGATATCTATATTTGGATCTTCATTCAAAAGTTTAATAACATCTTCAATAGAGTTCCAGCGGCAGTATGAGTTTAATATTAAAAATTAGTATGTATCATTTATAAATTATTTTATAACTCTAGGAGGTAAAACGATATGATGATGCATATCATTTTCTGATGTGCTATTAAAGGAAGCAATCCATATTTATATATTTAGAGTTCATAAATGCAAATCCATGTTAAAACTTACTTATTCTAAAAGATTATTATATATCTCTTCAAGCACCTTAATCACAATTCTTGTTTTTGCTCTTTGTTTTGGCATTCTTTCTATTTTCAGCTGCATTTTTGCCTGCTGAAGAATTCCATCAATTTCTTCGGCGACATTATAATTTGGAGCAATTCTTCTCAAATTCTGTATCGCATTTCTAATTTCTCTCTTTGTGTCTTCTATAGATTTCTCTATATCTTTTACGTCTCTCTCACAATTAGATTGTTCTATTTCCAACTGATTGGCTCTTGCTTTATGCCAATCATGATAGTTTTTGACATCATGAAGAATATTTTCAACTGTTTTTTGAACTTTTCTTGGAATCCTTTTAGTATGATAATGGCTATTGTGTCCACATTTGCATACCGTACAAGCAGGCGACCTTCCCATGCATGCACATCCAGTGAAAATTGAAGAATTTGCATTTGGAGTGTAACTAAGCCGACACTGCTCGTGACATAATGAATCATCATTGGCGCAAACTGTATTGTGATAGGGAGTATCAGTTCACTCAGTCTGCTCGACTGTTTCAGTCTTTTTAAAGTTTTGGTATGCTATAGTTTCATTTAAAGATAATAATCTTTGTCCTCTCACTTCTTCTAGCTTTTCCATTAAATTGTAAAGATTTGTAAGCTGCAACTTTGCATAATGAAAATTTTGCTTCGCAATATTTATCTCATTCCACATTTCTTTAAACACTCTGGTATCCACAGTATTCATTGTACAGATGAATTCAACTAATTCTTTGATTTTTTTCATAGAATTGTTTCAGCTCAATTGCAAATGGTTTTGCTGAAACTCGTCAAGATTTTGAAAATTTTCAACATTAAAAGCATTGTTATCCATCATAATTTTTTTCCTTGGAACTATTTGTAAAGAATTTTCATTAAAATTCGAAGTAATCGCTGAGTTTGTAAGCACAAGGATTATATTTTTCTCAACTAGTGATGGAAGAGCGTTTCTAAGTCTGACCAAGGCATTTTTAACACTTGCTGTTTTTCTTGCTTCACTGCCATTTTGAACAATAATAATTGCATTGATATTTGGGTAGCTTATCACTTTTTTTATTATTTTTTCGATATTTTCATCATCTTGCTCAACGCCTCTAGTATCGCTGATACCTGGAGTGTCAATAAACGTAAAAATGCTTGAATTTTCAGGATCTTTAAAAACATACCGGCAGCAATTATTTGTTTGAGACTCATCTGAGCTTAATAGCCTTTCTGTATGAATGAAATCTCTTTCAGTTTGTTGTTTAAAAATCTTAGTTGGTATGGCAATTTTTCTATTTTCAAGTGTCCCTTTTCTGAAAAAGTTGGTGATGTAGTTGATAAATGTAGACTTTCCAGATCCTGTTTGCCCAATAATAAGTGAAACAAATTTTTGGTTTTTAGGGATATCAAGCTTGGTCCAATCTTCTATAGTTGGAATAATTTTTTCTTCTTCCTCAACATTTTTCTTTGTATATTTGCTCTTCTTTTTCTTTTTCCACTTTTTCTCACCTATTTATTCAATCTCCTTATTTTGGTCTTCTTTTTCCCCTTCTTTTTCTTCTTGCTCTCTAGCAGCATTTCCTCTATTTTTCGCTTGCTTTTCACCATTTGTTTTCGACTCTTTATCAATCAGTTTTAGCTTTAGCTTATTAGTCTCAGCTTTTATTAACTCTATAGCAATATCAACTTTTTTGGGTAGTCCTTTAACCTGAAATATTCTCATTTCTTCTCCTTCTGTATTAATATCGACTCCTGCAGAATCAAGTAACACTATATCACACTCAGACATCTCTTTTAATTTTTGAAGTCCTGACTTTTGCCTCCCTAAAAGCCATCCTACCATGCTTTGAGGGACTGTAATCATTTTTATTATTTCTTCTACCTTTTCTTTTGCAAACTTTTTCTCGTAATTTTTATTTTTGGAATATTTTGAAGAAGGTCTTGAACTGCCTGGGGGTCTTGGTGCGCCTTGGCCAGACTGTGTTGAGTGAAAAGAATCATTTAAATTTCCTGAAGACTCTGAGATTTCATAAATCCAATAAAAGATTTGTTGGACTGCTTTGAGAATTATTTCAAGTGTGCCTTCAATATTGCCAACTCGTAATGTGGGAGAGTATTTATTGATATCTATATTTGCTCGAGTATCTCTGCGAAGCTTATTTATATTTTTTCCTTTGTAACCTATGATTTTGCCTGCACTTTTTTCGGGGATTAGTATGTCCATGCGTGCTTTGCTAAATGGATCTTGGATAAAACTGGTAAAAAGAATTCTGCATGCTGAAATAATTTCAATGTTACCACCAGTTCAATTGCATCAGAGAAATGCTTGGATTTTTCAATATTGATCTCAGAAACGCCTGATTCAGCTATAACTTCTTGTTTCAAGCCTTCTAAGCGTGTATTAAACAATTCGGGAAAAAGCATACCAAGGACCTTGAATTCCATTTCATTAAAATTTCCAGCTATCATAATAAATTATTATAATTTATATCTATTTTACCAAAATTTTCTGAAAATAGGCTTAAAGATTGTTATGTTTACTTTTCTATAATTATAGATAAGCATATATATCTATGAAATTCTTAAATGTACACATTTTGTTTTAATCATATTCGCAAATCAATAAATATCATCTTATTTAATTTTTATTTTTGCCAATGATATTAACTGTTCGTCAGGTATCAATAAGCAGTAACAAATGATTTTTGGAATAAGAATTATCATTAATTCCCTATAAAATAGCAAAAGAGGGTGAAACATATTTATTTACGACAATTATCCTAGATTTGTATTCAGCTGATCATTTCAACTATGTTGCATTTTTTAGGCAGAGTACAGATTGATAATATCTTATTATTTTATAACCATAATCTAAGATAAGCGAATCGCTTTAGTTCATTTAATATTTTCAATTATTATTTGATTAATTTTTTCAGAGTTTATTGCTTAGGCAATTATAGTGAATATGGAAGACAAATATCAAATTGATAAAAACTCCATCAATATGCAATATAATGAAACTAATCAAGAAGATTTTATAGAACTCAAATCAACTGCATTAGAATTGCTTAAAGCCAGCTACAATAATATTTTATTATGCTATTCTATGTTGAGAAATGAGAATAAAAATATAAAGCGAGCAATTAGTCTTGGATTCTTTAAAGATAACGATTGTAAAATTGAGAAAATACAAAATCTTAAAGAAATATTAGATACTGAATTTCGAAATATAAATGCTTTATATCAAACGGATCAAAATCTAATACAGTTACAAGAAACAGATGAAGAAATTCGCAATTGCTATTTAAAATATACAGAAAACTTTAACGAATTCTCAATGTTTATTAAAAAGACAATACAAAGATTAATAGATGAATCTTTTTCTCCTTATATATATGATGATACTAAATTACTTTATTTCGTCAACAGCGATACACATCCTACTGAGCTTATTCAATATGATATAGAAAAATCTCAGCAAAGAAAAATCAATATTAATCTGCATGAGCCATTAACCAATGACGAAATCAACGTTGTTCAGCTTCCTAACAATGAGCTATTCTGTTTTGGGAATTCAGATCGAGATAATTGCAATGCATGAATAATTGATTTAAATTCATTTACAGTAAAGAGAACTTTACCATCAATACAATATCCTCAAAAATCAGGGATATTTTATTATCAGCAAAATATTTATATTATTAGTGGGAAAATACCTATAAGTCTTTCTCTTTATATTTTAACAGGCAATCTCAATTCTCTACTAGTATCAGAAAATGAGAGCAAGAGGTTTGATTTGATCTTAAATAGATGAGTTTCACTACCCCAAACCCCAGATATTACCTCTTGTTCAGCTGTGCCCTTTAAAAATAGAATTTTATTTACAGGTGTTGAGTGTGAGAAATTTTTTTACGAATATGACATCAACCTTGAAATATATATTGCAATCGAATTAATTCAAAAACCAATAGAAAAGTTATTTATTACTGGAAATTCAAGGATTTATTTAGTAGAGGCTTATGGGAGCATATGGGAAAGTGAATGTGATAATGAATACAGTTGAAGTAACATCAGTAGATTTGATAGCAGATTGTTTTCTGCTCAAGCATATAGGGTTGTATCTGGAAAAAAGATTTATGTCGGGGTTTTTGAAGCTTATCATAGCACAAGCAAATTTTTGTACTATGAATTCGATTTAAAAGAAAAAGAGTTCACGGAAATTCAAAGTTTTAATGTCCATGCGTAAGTCAGCATTTTGAATATGGATATGACTAATTATTTAATTATTCTTTACTTAATTATACAATTAAAATTCATTAAATGTTATGAGTCTAATCCGCCTTATGAAAATTACTTTATTAAATATATATTATTGAATTCTTATATGAGTTTGAGAGCTTGAAAAAATATAATTATTGTCAGCTTTCATCCAAATAGAATAAAATTGAATTTTTCTGGATAATAATATTCATTATGGCCAGCGAGTCAAAATCTCCTGATGAACTAAAATCAAAGGAGATTAAATCCTTTAAAGTCAAAATTGAAAATATACTATTACGTAAGCTTGCTTTGAAAAATATAAATCAAAAGACAAATGAATCATTCAAGCTTCAGTTTTATGAGAATTTTGATATAAAAATAGATAATTTAGAAGCAATTAAAAAAAGCTTAGAAATAGCGTTTGAAAAAGTACAAAATTCTTATCTTACTGATCAAAATTTGATAAACTTGCTTCAAACAGATAAAGAAATCAGAGATATTTATCTAAAATACACAGAAGCATATAATGATTATTCTCAAAGTATTGTAGAAGCAATGGAGAGCCTGAAAGCTGGGTCACCTTGTCCATATAAGTATGAAAATGCTAAATATCTTTATATATTTGGTCATCGTTCCTTCGAAAAAATATTTATTAAATATGATATCGAAAAATCAGAAGAAATCAAATTAAACATTGATTTTGGCAACTCATGAATGGAAAATATCTTGACAGTTCTCCTTCCAAATAACGAATTATTTTTGCTAGGAAAAAATGAATGTCATAACTCTACCTCATATATTATTGATTTAAATTCATATAAAATAAAAAGAAAATTGCCTTCAACTTACTATCATTATAAATCAGGAATATTTTATTTACATTTCCAGCAGAGTGTATATATCATTGGGGGTCATGATTATATTATTAATCCTGGTGCCAGCCCACCTTTCGAAAATTTAAATAAAAGAAAAACTCTAACTCAAAGATTTGATTTAATTTCAAATAAATGAATGCTTTTGCAATCAGTTCCAGAACTGCTAACTTCATGCTCTGCAGTTCTATTTAAAAATAAAATGCTTATTGTAGGAACAGAGTCTGAAAAATATATCTATGAGTATGATATCGCGCTGGAAAATTATACAAAAATTGATTTTTCTTTAGGAAGTAGAAATGGTTTATTTTTAACAGGAAACTCAAGAGTTTATTTGTTAGTATCTTGATTTTTCATATGGGAAAGTGAATTTGAAAATGAATACGTTTGAAATAAAATTGAATGGCTAGGTAGGAGTCTCCCAAATGAACATTTTTATATAGTTGAGAGTAGAAAAAGAATTTATTTTGGGTGTATGAATTATTATTCTGATAAAGCAGGGTTATATTTTGAATTCGACCTAGAAAATAAGAAATTAAAAGAAATTCAATGCTCAATTGATGCAGTTCAGGAATAAATCATTTTTAATGTAAAAAATTGAATTAATTATTTAACTTGGTATTTTATGGAAAATAATTTGAGCTATTAATAACTATAATTATTTTCAAGTATTAAAAGTTGGATATTAATAATACTTCTATTCTATAATCTAGTTATTTTCATAAATATTAATTTTAAATTCAAATTGTTTAGCTTATTAGATTTTATTGCAAACACAATGATTTCTTTTATAAAAAAAATGGAAAATCTCAATCAAAATTACAAGACTTTCTTCCCCACTCAAGATATTGTAAGTGCGCAAAATGAATCAAATGAAATGCATGCCAAACACAAATCAAATATTCTGGAATCATTTAAAGCTAAAATTGATCATATTGAATTAAGCTATTGCGATTTAGAAGATAATAATCAAAAGACAAATAGTTCAATTAGACTTAAATTTTACGAGGATTATGGTTCAAAAATTGAGAATTTAGAAAATCTAAAAGAAGTCCTGGATGCTGAATTTCAAAAAATCAGCAATTCTTATCAAACCGATCAAAATTTTAAACAGTTACTAACAGATGATGAAGAAATTCGCAATGTTTATTTAAAATATACAGAAACATATAACAAATTTTCAGTAGTTCTTCGAAAAGCAATTGAAAACCTTATAGATAAATCTTATTCTCCTTATGCCTATCAGGAACCCAAATTTCTTTATTCTTTCAATAGTCATGGAAACCGCACTCAACTGATTCAATACGATATAGAAAAGTCTCAGCAAACAAAAACAGATATTAATTTAGATAGGCCACTAACTAATGATGATGTTTGTGTCGTCAAGCTCCCCAACAACGAGCTATTTTGTTTTGGAAATTGTGATCGAGATAGCTGCAATGCCTGAATTATTGATTTGAACACATTTGAAATAAAGCGAACTGTGCCATCTATTAGATATCCTAGGAGAGCAGGAATATTTTATTACCAGCAAAGCGTTTATATTATCAGTGGATTATTGCCAATAATAGTTCCTCTTTTATCTAATAACCCTTTTCTATTTTTAGGTAAAGAAGAAAATACCAGTAAAAAATTTGATTTAAGTTCGAATAGATGAGTTTCATTACCTAAAATTCCAAGAAGAATTACCTCTGTTTCAGCAGTACCTTTTAAAGATAAAATTCTCTTTACAGGGGTTGAATGTGAGAAATTTATTTATGAGTATGACATTAATTTGGATATAGTCAACAAAATTGATTTAAAGCAAAAGCCAGCAGAAAAGTTATTGATTGCTGGAAATTCAAGAGTTTATTTATTAGAAGCATGAGGAGGCTTATGGGAAAGCGAATGCGGTAATGAATATACTTGGAGTTGAGTCTCTAAATTCGTGGAGAGATTATTTTGCATGCAATCATATAGGGTTGTAACAAGAAAAGAGGTTTTTATTGGAGTTTTTGAAATTTATTATAGGAGCAGTAAGTTTTTGTGTTATAGGTTTGATTTGAAAGAAAAGGAGTTTAAAATAATAGACTGCTTTTCAGGGCCTGAAGTGGGTGAACATTTTGAATATGAGTATGATTAATAGCATTACATTTTAATATAAGTTACTTCTTAATTTAAATACTAAATATGAGTGGCATTGGCTATTTGATATCTTTATAATTAAGCATCGATTTTTGCCTTAAATATGATTATAATTATTTAATTCATTTTTTCTGCATGCTAAAGTGCGAGCCTTTTGCATGTGCAAATTGGCTGGTAAATAAGTCTTTAATGGATTTAATCACATAAAAAATAAAAGAGTAGCTTCACAGTCAATGAATCAACCATGCTAATAGTAATTAATTATAGATTTTAATGAATTTTGCATAATAATAAAATATGGAAGAATCTAAGACTTTCAAAAGTGATAAAAGAGATGATCAGCTTGCTTCTTCAAATTTTATCGAACAAAAGCAAAGTGCAATTGAGCTGTTAAAAAGTAAAACAGAGTATATTTTGTCAGCTGAACTTATTTTATCTGAAATGTGCCCAAAATCCCAGAACTCATTCAGCAGAAAATTTGATTTGGTGCAAAATAAATGGCTTTGGCTACCACATTGTAAACAAAATCAGTTTAGAGCTGGCTCAGCAGTCCCTTTTAAACAGAAAATTATACTATCAGGACATGAACTTAGCAAGGTATTAGTATATGACATCAATCTTGAAAATTTTATTGATATTGAATTTCTAACACCAGAAACAAAAAAATTATTGATAGCTGGAAACTCAAGAATTTATGTAATAGAGTCAAGAAAATATTTATGAGAGAGTGACTATGATAATAATATGTTTGAAGACAAATTGGGCAATACAATTTTGTCCTTTTTACTGCTCAGCCGTATAGAGTTGCAAATAATGAAAAAGTGTACTTTGGAGCATATGAAATTTACCAATATCCTAGCAAATTTGTATATTATCAATTTAATTTAAAAGAAAAAGCATTAAATCAAATTCAGCATTTATCTGGCCCGGCTTTTAGATCATTTTTAGGAAGTGATTATCATTAATGAGTTTTCATTAATTTAAAAGAGATATAAGCTTTAAATTCATTAATGATTGTTTGGTTTTCATAATAGTAAAAAAGGAGTGTATGCTATATTTATTCCATAGCATATTCTATTTTGCAATAGATCTCAATTCTCTTTAGTGCTGTAAAAGAAAATAGCCATATTCTAAAAGAGACAATGTTGCAATTTTTAATTCATATTTATTCCTCTCATGCTTAAAAGTAATTGATAATTGAATAGAGTAAATTAGTGAGAAAATCAGAAACTTTTGCAGAGCCAGAAGAAGATAAATATTTTGAATATGAGTATGATAATAGCATTCATATATTAATTTATGCCACCATTTAATTTAAACATTAGATATAAAAGTCTTGCATATGCGATATAAAACAATCGATTTTGTTAACAGTAAATATGATGATGATTATTAGCTTAATTTTTATCTCATATTATGGAAGATAATCTACTAATTCTTGAGATTAATTGATTTCAGATTTTATTGCAAAATAAAATATGGGAAATATTGGTAATATTATGGAAAATAAAAGCAATGATCAAATCACTTGCTCTGGATTAGAAAGGAAAAATATTGAGCAGGGATCAAACGCAATAGAATCATTAAGAAGCAAAACTGATCATATCTTATCAATTGAACATACTTTAAATGAAAGTAGCAAAATGCCCAAAAACTCGATTAAATTGCAATTTTATGAAGATAATAACCCTGAAATAGAGCAGTTGGAAACAATTAAAGAAGAATTGGAAACAGATTTTAATAACATTAGCTCATCTTATCAAAATGACCCAAACTTCATAAATTTACTACAAACTGACAGTGAAGTTATGAATGCATATTTAAAGTATGTTGAAGCTTTCGCTAATTTGTCTAGTAGACTTAAAGAAACAATTGAAATTCTCATTTCTAAGTCTTTTTCTCCATATCTCTATCAAGACCCTAAATTTCTTTATTCCATGAGTAGTCAAATGGATCAAACAGAGCTGGTTGTATATGATATAGAAAAATCTCAGCAAAAGAAAATAAATATAGATTTGCATGGAAAACTGACAAATGATGAAGTCAGTGTGGTTCAACTTCCCAACAATGAGCTATTTTGTATTGGAAATAAGGATGATCTTTGCCATGTTTGCATTATTGATTTAAATACATACGAGCTAAAGCGAGTTTTACCATCTACTCCCTATCTTCATAGATCAGGTATATTTTATTATGAGCAAAATGTATACTTATTTGGTGGTCTGATAGTTCCAAAAGCGATACCAGCTTCTCCAAATTCATTTCCTAATTTTGTGTTTCATGAAGAAACAAATTTTATTCGAAAATTTGATTTAATCAAAAATAAATGAACTTTACTTCCTTGTGGCCAATATGATGCGCATACATCAGGTTCAGCAGTTCCATTTAAGCAAAGAATTATATTTTCAGCTCTTGAATTTGAGCAATTAAGTGAATTTGATATAAATTTGGAAAGCTTTAATTATCTTGAATTTTATACTGGAAACACAGATAAACTTTTGATAGCTGGAAACTCAAGGGTGTATTTAATGGAGTCTTGAATTTGCTTATGGGAATGCGAATATGATAATGAATATGTTTGGAAAAAGATTGGGAAGATTGAAGGAAGTTTATTTACTGCTCAGCCATATAGAATTATAAGTAAGAAAAATGTTTACTTTGGAGTTTATGAGATTTATGATCATCCAAGCAAGTTTTTATACTATGAGTTTAATTTGGATGAAAAGAAATTAAAAGAAATTACACGTTTTGAAGGCCCAAATGTTGAGTTAAGTTTTCATTATTCTTATGATTAATTATTCTTTATTAATCTTGGTGTTAATTTTATTTCTTATTGTATTTGATTGGTAGTTAAAAATATCCTATTTAAATACTTCACAGTGGGCAAAGAAGTCTTTTTGTCAGTATCTAAATTGTAATATTGCAAAGTATGTATACTATCCAGAAAGTTTATAGGTAATTTAGCTTGTTTTAATTAAAATATTATTTTCAATAAATTTGGTTTTGCCATTTCTTATAATTTATAAATAGGAACAAGCTTGTAGTAAATATTTTTCAATGCAATTTTTATTCCAGTTATGTATGTATCTGCTGAATTTATTATCTGTGCGGTGAAAATATAGGAAAAGAGCAATAATAACAAATAATAAATTATAATTTCAAGCTCAATAATAAAATTTAAACATTTTTATATGTTTTTGCTGTTTCTTTAATCTCATATAAATCTAATAATGATTATAATTCAAAACTTATTTCTTTGATTATTTTAATCACCTTTCAGCTTATGATTTTCAATAATTTAAAATATACTTGATATTATAAATTTATAAATAGGGATAAGGTTGTAGTAGATATTTTTTGAGACATTTTTATAAAATATTTGCTTGATTGATCGCTATATGGATGCCAACAACATTGAAATACAATTAGATAAAGAAACAAAATTCAAAACATTTCATATCCTGTAAAATGGGACATAATAATTAAAATAAAACAAGAGCTCGCAAAGACTCTTCTCTATTGAAAACCTCCAGAGATCTAAAACTTTCTTTGAATAATATTATGCATGATTAAATTGCGATATTTGTTTGTTTTATAATAAATCTAACTTCTCTAA
>CATKHM010000239.1:0-25875 GCA_949751825.1 Blepharisma undulans
CCTTTTAATATAGCTATTTGTTTTTTTGTTTCTAAATCCCATATGATAATATTGTTATCAAATGACCCAGAAATAATATATTTTTCTGTAACTTTTATGCATGAAATATAGTCAGTGTGGCCTAATAGCGTGCAAATTTCTTTGGAATTGTCAATGCTTCAGATTTTTATTGAATTGTCTTGGGAGCCAGAAATTAAAAATTTGTTGTCAGTTGTGAGGGCCATGCTGTAGATAGAGTCGTTGTGGCCTGATAGGAGGCTTGAAATGGATTTACCGATGTGGTGGAAAAATAAAGAGCCACTGCTGGATTTTGCGATTATGTAGTTGCCATCGTCAGAGAGATGGAGAGATTGGATATCGCCTTGGTTTGAGATGACAGCTTCTTGGGTTCCATTGGAAATATTTCAAAATCGGATTGTGGAATCGTTTGAACCTGATATCACAAAGTTATCGTTGCTTATGATTTGAAGACAATTTACTTCAGCAGTGTGGCCTTCCAGTATAAAAAGCTTTTTTCTTTCCAAAAATCCCCAAATAATAACCAAATGATCAGTTGCTGCTGTAATTATAAATTTATCATTATTCGTCATACTCATACTCGTAATTTCTCCTTTATGCCCGACCAAACAATCTTCTTGAATCCTCATTTTTATATTCCAAATCCTCACAGTTCCATCTTTTGACGCAGAAATCATAAAATTGCTATCTCCTGTAAACACCATATGCCTCACGCTCGCTGTATGTCCTTCCAAAACTGCTTCCAGCGCCCTTTCCTTCAAATTTCATATCCGAATTTCTCCATCCACCGACCCAGACGCCAAAATATAACAATTATTCGAAATTTTCAGCGTAGAAATTCCTTTTTCATGCCCTTCGAGTACAGTTTTTTCAATGCATTTTTCAAAATCCCAAATTCTTATAGTCTTATCAAGCGACCCTGATATGACAACATAATTATCATTTGTTACATCAAAACACGTGACTCTTCGAGTATGGCCTTGCAAAACAGCTTCTTTTCTTGTGCCTTGTAAATTTCATATTCTTAATGTGGAGTCTTTTGAGGCGGAAATGATATTTTTTCTGTCATATGTGGATTTTAGAATGGTAATTGCGTCGGTATGGCCTGATAATAAAGAGGAATTTGTGAGTTCTTGGTTTACTGCACGAATTTTGCCATCAGATCGGCCGATGTATATCATGTCGTCAATGTAGAGGAGGCATTCTGCGGATTCATTTATGGAGAGAACGGTGGGGGAGATACTTAGGGTGGATTTGATGCCGGTAAAAGAGTAGAATGGGCTTTCGATTGGGGTTGGGGCGTCTTTTGGATTTAAATCTAGCAGCGGGTCAGATAAAGACATTTATTTTTACTCATTGTCTGAGTAAAGTTTTGGAATTATATTAATAGAGGCCAGTGATATGATAGAAGTGGCTTATTTTAAAGTAAATATTAAGAAATTTGCCTGAATTTAATATGAATAAACTGAACTAATATTAACGGAAAAAATGATATAAAAAATTTTATTTGAAAAATAATTGTTAAATTGATAGGGTTGCAAGGAAAGAAGGTTAGTGAACAAATGAAGCAAGTATACTTGTAGACTTATAATTAAAAAGCGCATATGGCAGGGATTTGGATGATTAAATAAAGATTAAAGCACTATAAATGTTCACCAAAAATCAGAGAACACACAGCATTTGAATTTTAGCCAGATTCTAAGAAAGCACTCAGAATTGATTATAGTTATAATTTTTTAATTATTTTGTGACAATTTTAAAACAAATTTTTATTATGAATCATAATCCAAAGCAGCAAGATGAAACTTTCGTTGAAGATAAAGATTAATAAAAACTTTTATTAAATATTGTAACTTTTAGTGTCATCAGAAATCTTATTTATGAACACAATTATAAATCACTAGTTTCTCTTTCTTTCAGTGAGCAAAACAATTAGAATTCCTTACCCACTTATAAAATCAGTCTAATTAGGCTTCTTTCAAATTTGTGGGTTTAATCATTTTTCTATAAAAAATTGGGCATTTATAATCACCTTTAGATTATTTCAGGTTCAATTTTGTATTAATTAAAATTGATGCTTGAGTTAAAATTTATATATGAAATTTGTAGTTTGGATTTTGGATATTTGGGTTGAAGATATTATTTAAAGCCTCTATGATCCCTCCGAGCTGCTGGGCAAATCGTGGTCCTTATCGTCTCTCCTCATTCATTTTCTTCTTCTAGATCTTCTTCGCAATCCTCATCTTCTTCAAAATACTCTTCATCAATTTCCTCATCTTCCATTTCATCTTCCTGCAAAATTCGCATTTCTTCTTGCCAGATCTCAATTTCATTCAGTGCCTCATCATGCACACTGTCATAGCCTTCAAGTTCGCTACATGAATCATAATCCTCGCAAGAGTCGCAGCTGCTTGCGTAATCACAATGCTCCAATTTCGCACAAAAAATAAGTATTTCAATTAACTGAATAATCTCTTGATTCTTTTTTAATAACTATTGACCAAACTATGTTTTAATTTCATCCCAAAGTTCAGATAATTTTGATTTCTGAGTATGATGAATCAATTATTCATTTTCAAAGTGTAGATTGAAGCTATTGGGCTCGGACTAGCTGGTAGTATTAAATTAAGTAAAGAAGCATAATTCTTCGCTCTTCCCATGCGAAGAGCGAGTAAACCATTTAAAAAAATGCCTACTTTTCGATACATTGAAAATCAGGATTTTATTCCCTTTTTCATAGTGCACTCGTTCATTATTTATATCAATTTTATAAGTTTTATATTTTTTAAAATTTACTTTTTCCTTTATCTTCTTAAAATATTTCTTTATTGCCCACAATTTCAAGTCTTTCTTTATTGAATTGTTTTATCCGTTTATTAATTTCATTCATCATTGCATAGAACAATTTTTCATTCTTATTTACGTCAAAAATTTCTTCAAAAATATTTTTAGCGTTTTCAAGAGCTTCATGGCTTTCCAAGGTCAGTAAGTTTAAAACTGGGTCACTCTCACTTCTCGATACTTTTTCTGTTTTGCAAATTTTATCCAAATAATTGTCGATTTCTCCATACTTCGAATCCAATTCTTTTAAGAACTCTTCAAAGCTATTTTCAAAGCTGCATAAAGCTTGACTAAAAAATGCGACTATTTTTATTTTATTAGCATCAAGTTTAGATCTTTCTTCTGCAAGAAATCTGAGAATTGCTACTTTGGTTTCTTCAATCGACCGGAAATGCATTAAAATGAATGTATGCTGCTTATTGTTGGATTTACAATGCTTTGATCAGTGTGGGTCGCATGAATAAGTGTCAGGAGAAGTACAGTGGCATGAATATTCAACTTCACCATCGCATCCTTGCTCAAAACAACGTACAATATTGCTCACATGTCTATCATTTTTATTAAGATTATAAACAGATGTTTTTGGATGATCTTTTTGCATAATAATTTGAGGGCTTTGAATGATTTCGGTTTTTTCTATTTTAAGATTACTTTGAGTTATTTTAATTTCGCCTTCAACTTCTTTTACTTCTTCCAATCCTTTTTAACCCTTACTGTTCACATTTATTATGCTTCTTAAGCGCTCATTTTCCTTCTTCAGTGATTCAATTTCCTTTTTTAAATTTTCATTTTCTTTTCTAAATTGAGAATTCTTATTTTTAAGGTTTTCATTTTTCCCCCTTTCTTCATCAAGTAATTTCTTCCAAATTGCTTCATTCATAACAGATGCTTTCGGGATTTCAATGCCTAAACTTTGAGTTTTATTGATTATACACTCATAGCTTAACAACTCTTCTATTGTTGGCCTTTTTTCCCTTTGTTTTTGTAAACATCAATCAATGATTGCCCTCAGCTCATTTGAATATATATTTCGAGTTGGTCTATGCGGCTCATTTTTGATTTTATTTACTTCATTACTATCAAAAGGTTGCTCAAGATTACAGATAAAATATAAAACACACCCAGCTGCCCAAATATCGCTCTCTTTAGCTTGGCCTTCTCCATCACACGTCCTAGGTGAAAAATAATCAGGAATACCTCTAATTGGGTTCGAATGGTCAGAGCGAGAAATCCCAAAGTCAGCTATTTTTACGTTATCATTTTCATCCAAAAGGATATTTCCCGGGTGGAGATCTCGATGAATAAAGCCGTTTTGGTGCAAGCACTCGAGCCCAAAGCAAATTTGTATGAAATACTTCCAGATTCTGTCTTCCTCGAAAAATCCATTCTCTCCTTCTTTATCACAAATTGCCTTGAGGAGATTTCCATTTCGGCAAAAATCTACGACCATACAGACCTTGTCGTGATCTGTATAGGACCAATACAGATGAAGTTTATATGGATTAACCAATAAAAGTATTTCAACCTCAGTCTCGATGTCCTTTCAATTTGATCCGCTTTTATTTACAACCTTCATTGCATAATTTTTTCCAGTGCCTGAATAAAAATCACTTTTCTTTCTAACTGTGAAGATCGCCCCAAAAGCTCCACTGTTGAATAAACGACCGATGTCAAAATTGTCAGTTAAATCACTAGGCCAAAGCATCTTAATTATTATTAGTGAAATTATGGATCTGGTGCATCTATATTCAAAACATAATTTGATGGAAAAATGCATAATTAGTAAGGAAAGAATTCATCCAAATATTTTTATCTTGAAAAATTTCTTTGTAATAATTGTTCTAGTTTTTTTTAAGTCTACTTAGAAATTATTCTTGCTATAAATAAGGCTTCGAAAAAGTTTTATAATTTAAAGGTTAAAAATAGCTGCAAACTTTCTTGTCTAATTTTAATTTATTATTGATTTAATATTTTGCTGAAAGCAAGCTTCTTATTAGCTAATAAGCATGATCTAAAAGTAGCTGCAGAAAGAAATGCTGAGAATCAGCTTTGATGCGCTTTACCACAAAAGCTATGAACTAAAATTTAATAAAACAAAAACTAAAGCTATGCAAATACTTAACTAGCTCGAAATAGACAAACTTTTGCTATTTTAATAACCTTTATTACAAAATTTGCATGAAGACGTGATTTCTCAGAATGTCTTACTTTGGCTTCTTCATTTTAATTTGGCATATTAATAGACATAGTTGCGAGCTCTCTCAGTCTGAAGCTGAATAAACCCAACCAACTGAATACCAATATTGATGGATTTTAAAATACCTTGAAGACTTATAATTTAAAGGTTATGGCTTCAAATGCTAACATTTTTCCTTTGTAATTTAAAATAATAGCAATCTATTATGCGAATAAATTTGTATCAGCTAACGACATACAGAAAAGAATTCCTTAAAAATCTTTAAGCTTATTTTATAAAGAAAACATCAGGTTGAAAATTGAAATAAGCATATATAATGTTGAATATTAAAATGATCTAAGTAGATAGAATTATTGTAGAAGGATCACTAATTGAGACTAAATATCAAGATTTAAGAGATGTCTATTTCTAAATTCTGAATTATAACTATCATATTTATTAGGAGATATAATAGACTAATAAGTATGCTCTCTTAGGTAAAACTATTACATAATTGCAGATTAATAAAATTATAGACACATGAGCAATACTATACACTGCTTTGAGAGAGGATGTGATTTTGAAGTTGAATATTCATGCCTCTGCACATCTCCCAGCACTTATTCATGCGAGCAACACTGACCGAAGCATTGCAAATCTGGCAACAAGCAGCATACTTTCAGCTTGATGTCTTTGCGACCAATTGAAGAAACAAAAGCAGCAATTCTTAGATTTCTTGCAGAAGAAGTATCTAAACTCGATACTACTAAAATTAAAATAGTCGCATTTTTTAGTGAAATTCTTTGCAGTTTTGAAACTAGCTTTAAAGAAATCTTAAAAGAATTGGACTTGAAGTATGGAGAAATCAACAGCTATTTGGATAGAGTTTGCCAAATAGAGAAACTCCCAAAAAGTGAAAATGACCCAATTTTAAGCTTACTGATTTTGGATAGCCATGAAGCTCTTGAAAAAGCTAAAGATGTGTTTGATAAAAATTCAGGCTTAAATAAAAATGAAGAATTGCTCTATGCTATGAAAAATGATATTAATAAATGGATAAAGCAATTAGATGAAGAAAGACTTAAAATTGTGTGCAATGAAGAAATATTTTTTAAGAAGATAGGAAAGAGAAATAAAAATTTGAAGAAATATGAAAATTATAAAATTGATATAAATAATGAAAGACCACAAGAAGAAGTATGAAATATTGTCCCCGGGGAAGTAATTGCCAATTTTGAAGTTAAAAATATCATCTATTATAATGGATGCTGAGTTGATTATATAGTTACAAAAAATGGAATTCCCTATGCAATGAAGATTTTAAGATCTATCTCTCTCTCTTATATTATCTGATGTGCTGCTAAAGATTAGGCAAAAATTCTCAAGTTGATTCATTCAACTTGGATTGATCGAAGCAGCTAGAGAATGGCTCATTACACTTTTTTAGGTTTGATTTGATTAATTTGATATGGCTGAACTAGAGATTATCGGTATTCAATCCTAATCCTATTGTAAAATAAAAGGGAGATTGCTATACTACTTATTCACCATACTGTAAATTACTTGAAAAGGAATTGGAATTTCTGTCATGAAAGAATCCATATAAGCTTAATTTAAACTGTTATTTTGAATTCCATGATTATATCTTCGTTATTAGAGATTATTGCAAAAATGGTGATCTTCTTAGGGCTATACGTGACAAGTGTGAGAATAATGAGTATTTTGAAGAAGATGACATATGAATGTATTTTATTCAAATTTGCTTTGGAGTTGAATGTTTGCATTTAAAAGGATTCATTCATCTGGATCTTAATCCACAAAATATTATTTTAGGTGAAAATAAAGATATTAAAATAAATTATTGTCTAGAAGATGAGTGGCTTCAGCGTACTAAAACCATACTTTGTCATAGTCCATACAATTCCCCCAGGACACGACATGGTGAAGTTCAAACTAAAAAGAGTGATATTTGGGCAATTGGATGTATTTTTCATTTATTGTGTGATCCTTATCATCCTTTTTCTTGAAATGATAGGGAATCCTCAAAGTATAAGCCAATAAGAAGCCAATATTCTGACGAGTTGAAATTTTTCATCGATTGGTGTTTGCAGGAAAAGCCATGCGAAAGGCCGGTGATAACTGATATCTTAACTCATAAATTTATTGTCAAAAAAACAAAAGATTTGGGATTGTTAATTCCTCAAAAATCAGTAATGAGTAGGATTCAGATAGAAGAATTCTCATAATAAATATTAATAAAACATTATTTAATTTAATATTTATCTGTTAAACTATTTTCATTCAAAAAATCTTAATAGCGTTTAAGCTATATAATAATTAATCAAAGTTATCGCTAAATTCTTGTAAAATAGTAAATTTTAAATTTAATATTATAATGAAAAGAATTAACCTGCGGTTTTTTCATACTGACTGAGCAGTTTCGTCTTACTGCATTTTATTATTATTATTCAGAGCTTTAGAATCTCAATTAATGGGATAATAAGCTTGATATAGCCGTATACTAGGCTTTTATTACTTCTAATTCTTTGTTATTTAATCATCATTAGTAAGCATCTAAAATATTTTTGCCTGATTTGTTTCATCATACCATTTGGCAAAAATATATTTATCAGGTTTCTTGTTTTCATTCATAGTCATATGAGATTATTAATTAAAGATTATATTTGTCTCCGTTAAAAACATAGCCGGCATATTTGAGGTCTTTTTCAGTGATTAGAGCAAGGAGGCCACAGATAATATTTTTGTCGTCTCCCTTGAGAGTAGGATCTATCTCAGCAGAAAGAAACTCATCTTCAATGTAATCCTGCACGCGATGAGGCATCTTTTTGCAATTGTTGAACACAAATTTGGACTTTTTATCAAAATCACTCTTGTTTGGATGTATATAAATATACAGCTCAATGATTTTAACGAATTCTTTTGCAATCTCTCTGTCTCTTTCAGCTGATGAGAAGCATTTCATCACAAAGCTAACTCTTCATCTTAATTTAAACATTTCTCACGTAAGAATGCTTGCATATTCATCTTTATTTGCCCACTCTTCATCATCTATAGAGTTTCTTATGCGCTCATTTCTTTTTCATTCAATAATAGGAGCAATATGATCCATTTTATTATTGTAAAAGTTCGCAGCATTTTAGTTTCTGCAATTTTTAGTGAAATAAAGACAAATTATTATTTTTGCTCACCAGACTGGTTTTATTCGAAATTTAATAGTTTTAACATTCTCACTGTTTGAATTTTAAAATTTTTATATTAATAGCTTTGCATTTATCAATTTCTAATATGCTCATACTTCAAGAAACGAAAAGAAATTATGAAATTTCCATTAGCCAAATAAAAATTCAGTTAATATCATTAGATCTATAGTTAAATATTAGAATACACATAAAGCCATGAGAAGATGTTTCTAGTTTTCATTACTCACTTCCATAGGCGCAGCATTTTTTAGGCAGGGACCTTATATTTGACAAAGAACTATTAACAATGCTATTCCAGCCACACTCGCCTGCTATTTTAGCGTTCTTTTACCCTCATATACATAAATAAATTCTCCAAGTTAAGCAGCTATGCAATATTTTTTCCATTTTCGTATTTTCTTGAATTTGTCTATTTAAATCTGCCATATAAACCTCACGAAATATTTCATGGTTTAGAGATAGTCCTCTATATATAAACAAAACCAGCAAAAAGTAAATAATGCAGCATTCTTGATTAAGAATTAAAATTTTTTCAATAGCAATAGGTTGCCTAATTTCTGCATCTAAAGTTTTGAGCACTTACTCATTATTCCGTATAAAAAGGACTTATAAATAGATAAGTGGCGTCGGCAAGCATTAGATCAGTTTGCAGTTTTTTAGCTAAATTTCGATTTAGTTATTGAGGAATCAAATTGAGAAGATAATTTTTTGGAATGAAGCCCCTTAAATTTAATACAGCAAATATATTTTCGAATATAATTTTGATTTATTATAAGATTACTTACTTTTCTTAATAAACCCTACCCTTATTGATTTCTTGTTAAAAAACTGATTGGGATAGTTACTTTAGATTTTAAAATCAACTTTTATTAATTAAACACATAATCCATCCATTTTCGGTATTTTTCATCAATTACAGCAAAGAGTCCACAGATAATCATTTTATCATCCCAATTAAGTTTGGGGCCGATCTCAGTTGCAAGAAATTCTTCTTTAATGAAATCTTGGACACGATCAGGCATTTTTTTACAATTTTCCTCTATAAATTTGGTCTTTTTATCGATTTCATTCTTGCTTGGATGTATATAAATATACAGCTCAATGATTTTGACGAATTTTTTTGCTATTTCCTGGTCTCTTTTTTTCTATGAGAAGCATCTTATTAATAAGGAAACTCTCCACCTTAGTTTCGCCATTTCCCGTTTAAGAATCTTTACATATTTATCTTTATTAGCTCATTTTTCATTGTCAGTAGGATTACCATTACGCTTTTGTCATTCTTCTTCAATAATAGGAGCAATTTTATTCATTTTATTATTATAGAAGATTGCAAATTATTTAGCTTATGGAAACTAATAAGCTTGCATATGAATGGCAACTTAAAATCTTAGTTTCACACTTTCAAATATTAATTATTAAATCCGTTTTTCCGAAGTATTACTATTGCAGTAATTTTTTCTGTCACTTTAAGCTCATTTGCGTCTCATATTTTATTTGCCATATAGGCTTTACTGAGTTTTTGATAGCTTTTGGATATTTCTCCATATATGCATAGCTTGTGCCTGGAAATAATAAAGATTATAGAGTTCAGAGTAGGAAATGTTTCAGTAGCAATAGGTTGAGTAATTTTCTGAATATCAAATTTCAAAGAATTGCCATATTTTATCATAAAAGGGGCTATAAATATTTACGAGGCTTTTATGTCAGCTTATGAATTTTGCTAAGCTTAAAATCATTTTCTCATTCATGAGAGAGAGCAAGTAATAATCATCTCATTTTGTCTTATTTTTATTACTAATACAAGCAAAGCAAATTAAAATATGCTATTTATTTAAAAATAGAAAATTGACTTTCAATTCTTATATTGAAATTAAATTTGCTTCTGACTCCATTTGCTTAGAATTTTAATATAAAGTTTATCTAATTTGCATTTAAAACTCCAAAATCCTGTTAAAATTAGTCCAATGCAGTTTATTCAGCACCGGTTTAAATAATAATTATGACTGCTTGACTTCTCAAGAATATAAAAATTAATAGCATTCCATATTATTTTAAAATATTATATCAAAAAATATCTTTGACAAGAACAAATTTTAATTGTTACTCATTACATATAAAATAAGATATTTTGTGTTTGTCATAAAGATTATTCATATCAATAGCAGTGAATATTTTTCATTTTTCAACTTGCACAGTCTATAAGCTAAATAAATAAAAGCATTAAAACATTTAAAAGGATATCTTCTCTTAATTTTAAATTGATGAAATTTTTACCGAATCACTGAAAAGAAATATAACAGAATTTATATAAATGCATGAAGATCAATCTATATCTTAATAATCTTTATATCTAATGTAAAATCGGAAAAAATTTATTACTTTCATAAATAATTGTCCTAGCCTTTTATTGTTCAGCTAAAGAGCATTTAAACTCATATAATTAATCAAAGTTATCGCTAAATTCTTCTAAAATAGTAAAATTTAAATTAAATATTATAATTGAAGAGAATTATCTTGGAGTGTTTTCATACTGGCTGGGCAGTTTTAATCTTGCTACATTTTTATTATTGTTTAGAGCTTTAGAGTCTGAATTAATGGGATAAGAATAAACTTGGATGTATTTTATTTAAGCTTAATTTATTACAATTAATGCACAATATGCCATGCATAGTTTTAAGCTTTCTCCACGCAATATTAATATTTCATAAAAAAACTTATCATCCTACTTGTTGAAATTTTTATTGACTTTCATGTATTTTTCATATAAAAATTTTCTGTTTTTTAAAACAAATTACTTTTAAAAAGCTTCAAAAACTACAGTGAAGTTTTCAGCTTCACTGATTTAATATATGAAACTTATCTATAGATTTCCATTCAATCATATAGCCTAACCATTTTTGTATTTCTCTCAATTAAAGATAAAAATTTCTTAGTCTTTTTTACAGTTGGCCTTTTTCATACTGCTTGCTATTGTTGCTCTATTTGGAGGTTGCATTTTTGTATATAACTGGCATTCGGCATAAATAGAGGAAAGATATGAAAGGTTAATATGGGATCATTAATTAAAGTTTATAATTATCTGCGTTAAAAGTATAACCCATCCATTTCCGATCTTTTTCAGACATTAAATCAAAGAGACCAACAATAATTTTTTTATCATCTCATTTGAGAGTCGGGCCTATATGAGCTGCAAGAAATTCTTCTTCAATATAATCCTGCACACGATAAGGCATCTTTTTCCCATTGCTGTACACAAATTTGGACTTTTTATCAAAATCTTGCTTGCTTGGATGTATGTAAATATACAGCTCAATGATTTTAACGAATTTTTTTGCAATTTTTCTGTCACTTTTTTTTGATGATAAAATTCTCATCACCCAGCAAACTTTCCATATTAATTTGGCCATTTCCCGTGTAAGAATCCTTGCATATTTATCTTTTTTAGTTCACTCTTCATCATCAGCAGAGTTTAATACACGCTTTTTCCTTTTTCTTTCGATGATAGGAGCAATTTTATTCATTTAATTATTATAAAATATCGCAAAATTTTGGTTCCTGCACTTCGAATAAAAAATGCTGGCAGCCTATTGTTTTTGGTCCAGCAGACTTGCTTTTATATGATATTTGATAGTTTTCATATTCGTCTATTTAAATTTTGAACTTTTATAGGCATAGCTTGTAATTATTATTTTCTAAAATGCTTATAATTATTCTAAAATGGGGCACACAGTTATAAACCAATATAAATCACATTTTAGCTTTTAAAGTCGAAGAAATATTATCTGAATATACATCATAAATCAATTCATTGAGATACCATAAAATGTAAAAACTTGCATAAGCTCTTCTGACGTAAAGCCTCAAAATTGTTTCCGAAGAATCAAAATGAGATTTTAAGCCTAATTTAATCAAAACATTGAAAAAATTTAATATCTAAATCTGCTGGGGACATCAAAAGTGGCAAAGCATTTATGTGTTCCATAACTTCATTAAACTTTTGATTCAAATTTAGCTTTATTTGAAAAAAGGCTGATTTGCTATTTTAGCCTAATTTTTCAGATCAAACCTGATGCACCTGCAGAAGAAGGAATAAAAGTTCACTTGTTAAAATTGTGGAGAATTAGCAAAAATATTGCAAACTTTCTTTCAACTTAAAATCAAGAATTATTCAGAACTAATTAGCATAAGCTATTTACACATATCATTTCTTAGTCTGCCTTTATTTTCGCAGCTTCAAATATAAGCAATGGTGGAAGCCTATTAATATAAATTTGGCTGGTATACTCTTAATAATATTTGCATTAATTTGGTTATTTATAATATTTGATAGTGGAGAAAAAAATATACTGAATTGTAGTTTTCGCATTATGGATTTAGTGAAAAATAAATACATATAGCATGACATTTTGTTTCACCTTTAATTTTATTCATCTATTAAAAATCAAGTTGCTATTTCTTGAAAATTTGAAATATATTATCAGTGGAAGATGAAGAACAAATGAAACTAGTTAAAAAGAAACCAGAAGAATATATAGAAGAAGATATTGAGGAAGATATTGAAGAAGATATAGAAGAAGATATAGGGGAAAGAAAAATTAGATAATTAATATAGCTTATTTTAAAAAAATTATTAATAACTAATCATCAAAGTATTCATCTCCATATAGCTCTCTCAGGCTAATTTTTTTTCTTTTAGGAGCTACTTTCTCAGCGCCAGCAGAGGAAACAAATTCATCTAATTCTCATAAACCTTCAGGATAATTTATTTTAACCGAGCTTAACACTCTATAAAGAATTTTTTCAAAAGCTTCTACCATTCTTTCGTCTCTTAAAAACAAAACTTTTCTTATTTCTAGCAACTCTTCATGAAATAGATTGGTTAAGGGATAAAGGTCTATAGATTCCCTCAATAAAGAATAAATATTTTCTGCAATTGAATTAATTTCAGAATCACACAATTTCTTCAGATTTATAGATATATATTTATCGATTTCTTGCATTATTGCTAAATGGTGCCGTGCCTCATAATCATCATCTTTTTTTTGATTTATTCTTGTATTGTTTGGTTCTTTATAGAATACATTGGGCAAGATATTTCGGCAAATAGCCCAAAAACTCATTTTATTATTATAGAGAGTCGGAGCTATATAAGATATCAGATTAATTTTTGAATTTGAATTTTTCTTAGTTTGACTAAAATACTCTATATTCTTTTATTTTTTAGATATCTTCATTGCATGAACTTGAAAGAAATTTGATTCAAGCTCACATAAAGCTTCAAATACAGTATTAGTATCTCTAATTCTTTCCAATATAAACGAAATTGCAACTGTTCGAGGCTATAAATCATATAGGCTTTTGAGATCTGCATAAGTATATTTCCTATACCTGTTGCTTTTCTTATAGTGGTTATTTGTTAATATGATTAACAAATGTGTAAATGTTCAAGAGAGCTTTCAGAGCTACCACATTGTATTTTCCTCCTATTAATACATCGAGAGCTACCAAATGTATTTTTGTAAGAAGCTCTTTGCAATTGCAATTTGTCTTATATTTTATCGACATCAAAATCACTTATACCATCTAGCTTCAGAAGCTTTTATTTCATTAGCATCTTAATTTATGCGAAATCTTTTAAGTATTGATCTATTTTTATAATTAAATTAACATTGATTTTGGCTATTTAAAATAATCATTTTAATTTGAAAATATTCCGATTAAAAATTGAATAGTATTTATTTTATTGTATATTTATGCAAATGCAGTATTTAGGCAAAGTTTTTCTTTATTTATGGTTGATGTTTCTCAAACATATAAAACATTAATAAAAAGCCATATTATTTTAAAATATTATATCAAAAATATCTTTGACAAGAACAATTTTGAATTGCTACTCGTAACAAATAAAATAAGATATTTTGTGTTTGTCATAAAATTAATACATATTGACAGCTGTCAACATTTAGCAATTTTTTATTGTACCATTTGATATAAAGCATTAAAATAAAAAAGAAATCATTTCAGAAATTTAATTAGAAATAATAAACCTTGCAATTTATTTAATATTCTATTTCTCTTTACCTGTTAAGATTTATTCATTTTTCGCAATCCAGCAATTTTGATTTCTTTAATTTATATAAGCTTTTTAATAGCAGAATTGAAAAACTATATTATCATCAAATTTATAAAAATCCAATTTAATTTTATAATGGAAGAGACTTATAAAATCATCCAAAAACCGTCCAAAACTTCAAGAGAAACAGAAGAAACAAGACTAGAAGAAGCTTTAAAAAATCCAATGAAGCCAATTATAGAAGCTCATTCAGAGCTTCAAACAGCTTACAAAGATTTAGACGTCATAATCGATGATGTCGTTTCACGAAATGAATGAATCTTAAACAGTAACTGCTAACCAGATAAATACCTTGACCATCTCCACCAGCAAGAAGCAAAACTTCATAATCTCAAAGAAAAACTGGTCCAAGCCAATTTTGAGATAGAAAACAACCCAGAAGTCTACAGGCTTAATGAGCAAATGAAAAGCTACACAAATCAATATGAGACTTTGTCAAGATTTTCTGCTCAACTAAAAGCACAAGAAAACCAATATAGAAGCCAGCATTCAGAAGAGGAAAAACAAGTGATGGAATTAAAACAGACCTTAAAAGAATTATCAAAAGAAAACCTAAAATTGTCATATCAAATAGAAGAAATCAAGCCAAAAGAAAAATCGTTAGAAAATCTGAAGTCAAAAATGCCTCAAATTCTATCAAAATATTCACAAAGCAATCTTTCACAGATCCCAACTGTTCATTTTGAGCTGATGAATCAAGATCAGCAGCTGGAATGCTATCATTTGATAGAAGATGTCGAAAATCTTAAAAAAGATGTATCTAAAGTAAGAGATGAAAGTCAAAATTTAGGAAGCTTACAAGGGGCTTTCCTGAATGAGCAAAGAAAATTAGAACTTTTCTTTCAAGAATGCTTGAACTCAGCCAAGCAGGAATTGTTAAAGAATCAGCAAATGCCACAAATTTCAAAACAAGGTTTGGCAGGGTCTTTGTTTTTTGAACTTGTGCATAGTGAACAAGCTAGTAATAGAACTGCTCCAACAGGCTATCTACAAGATAGGAGCAAGAGAAGCGCTTTGCAAGAAAGAGATTGCAAAAATGTTGTGTATTACACTGTAAAACGAATGATGAGAACTGCGAGAGATGAAACAAGAAATCAACAGCTATCTAAATTAAAGCTTCCTTGAAAAGATTTTCATGATTTTAGCACTTTACAACTGATGGGACTTTTATGTATGCGAACTGACGTTTTAATGATGCTGCATCAGACTGTTTTTCCAGCAAATGTGTTGCATTTGGTTGCAAGAGATGATGTTAGTCCTTCGCCAAAACCTACACCTAATCGCAAATCAAGAGACAAAAAACGCCCACCTAAAGAGCTATCAATAAGATCGTCAAAAATTGGAAAAGAATTGTTGATGAAACATAGAGTTTCTTAATGAATTGCATAAAATGATTTAATAGTTTATAATTCCAATAATGCTAAAGTCTATTGCTAATTATTTAACACTTTTAATTATTTTTGAATTAACCAAAACGCTTATTTGCCGATTTGCTGAAATTTCTGAAAGGCTTATCCTGACCTGCTTCGGCTTTATTGCATAAAAATACTCCCCATCAATCTGCATATAGATTCTGTTGTTTTCATTATTTTCGTCATTAAAGTTTACCTCAAAGGGTCCTTGACTTTGGTGTAGCTTATGAGCCCTTCCAGTGAATAGTTGTTCAAGCCCAAGTCCCAAACTCCCTCTATAGATCATGAACTCAAGCAAGCCATCCCTTGGATTTTGTTGACTCCATTGCTTATTTCCTTTATATTTTGCTTTATCCCATACAAAATGGTCTCCACCTCCATAAGTCCTTGAATTTAATGCTAGCAATACTGTGGTATCGGGAGGCAAATTTTGGCTTTCATCTAAGTTATTGAAAATGTGCTTGGTATCTTCTTCTATGAGAGAAGTGGTGATTTTTTTAACTTTTGGGGAAGGGAGACAAAAGATTTTTTTAAAGCCTTCCCAGCAGTAAATCATTCTATTTTTGTGCTTATTTTTGGTTCGTTTTTTGTCGAAACCCAGCCCAATTCTTGCATCTAGGCCAATGCTAAAATAATTAGTCATCAGTCGTTTATAGCATTTTAGTTCTTCTCCTTGTGGGTTTTTCATTGTTTCTCTGGTGAATCCTTTTGGCTGTTTAGCGATTTTTTCTAAATGTCCATCTTCTTGGACATGGATTTCGATGTTTCACATGTCAAGATGCATAGGAACAGCATCAAGTCAGTTTTCGATGCTATTTTTCAAGCCAATGAAATGCTTGCCAACTATAGGAGTTTTTGGATCTCGGCCCCAGCCTAGCATTGATGCTAGATCATTACCTGTTCCAAATGGTAATATGCCAAAATCAATTGATGATATGTTCACATTGAAGGATTGGAGAGTTTCTATTAAAAAAATTAGAGTTCCATCACCACCTGCAGCCATGACCTTTAGTCTTTCTACTTGTTCTAAGAGAAATGTGCACCTTAATACTCCGTTTCTTCTGCTATTTTCATCGTTGAGATGATAGATATACAAATCAACAGTTCCGTTCTTTGTAGCTATTGAATGCTGTTCTGAGTTTAAATCAATGTACTCTCGGGCTTTGGTACTGCCAGATGAAGTATTTGCAAAAAGGACAATGCTTATTTCCAAGCATGGCTGTGTCAGGCCATCTTTGATTGAGTCCTTCAATATCTCGCCATCTTCCAGCATTTCAGATTATCAAAACATAAAAATAGGAAAAATTGCCAGACATTCTAGAATAATTAAAAGCAATCGATAAGAAATTATGTGTCTTATTTTCACTGTTGTTAAAGCAATATCTACAAATTTGACTCTTAAGATTACTAAACAATATTTAATTAACTTAAGAGAAAGTCTAAACCAGAATTATGGGCATTCGATTTATTAGTTAAAATCCAGTTAAAGATTGCTCAATTGTAAAATTACTTATATATGATATAAAATTGTTTTAATGTAATTAAAAATTGAACACTAAGTGTTCTATTTAAATCATTAAACTTTTTCTTTTGATCTTCTTAAGAGAACCATTGTCTTTACCTTTATAAGCATCTATCGCTTTCCTCAATCTCATGCTTTCCTTCTTCATTGAGCCAACTTTTTCCATTAACCCCTCATAATTATCATTTTTCTTTTCAATTTTTCTTTCTTCACCAATTTTCTATATTTATTTTACATTTCCCTTCTTTTTAGCTTTTTCATTTATAATCTTTTCATATTTTTCAATATTTCCATGAAGCTCTTTTATACGCTCATTTTTCTCTCCTTCTTCCAATTTTATCCCTTTCTCAAAATTTCTTTTATCTGGAGAAGCATCATCATCAAAACTCATATAAATTTGCTGCATGTTATCTTGAATGTATTTTTTAGAAGCAACTGTGCTTATACTTGTGTCTCTTCCTGAGTATCTTGAAAATTGAGATGACTTTGCATCTTTAAATGGAGACGATTTGCCACTATAGAACGATTCGGCTGTTTCTGGAGTTTTAAAAGGAGATTTTGTAAAGGTAGGAGATAATTGTTTTTTAGGAATATCTGGGCTTCAATGAGCGGGCAATTCTAGCTTCGGAATGTATGATTTTCTTTGTGGAGAGTTTAAAATGTAGTAATCTGAATATTTGGGTTCTGCTGATTTTAAACGCAGGCTTTCGTCCCATGATTTTTCTGTAGGCGGGTAAGTTTCTCTGACTGGAGACATTTGTCGAACACATCGTAGGAGTGAATTTATCACTGTGTTTTCCATTTAATATAAATTATTTAAAATTATTCAATTACTGTATAAATATTAATACACATATTTGTTAGATTTGCAATCAGAATATTAGAAAGATAAATGATTTATTTTATTATTAACAATTATCCTCTCGACCTTTTTACTCTTCTTATAAAAACTTCTCTTGGAAATCGGCTTAGTTTTGGAGGTTCAGGCATTACTCCAAAACGAGAAGTCTCTCCCATTTTTTTGCCATCAAAATCCATGAACGTAAAAAGAGCTTCATCTAATTTCACATCAGAACTGGCTTCTTCATTTTTAGGCTGAATTTCAATTTCAGCTGAAAAAATGTTAGGTTCTTGTAGTTGGATTTGATGTGTCTGAATGAAATTATTTTTAAAAGCTGGCGATTGTTTAGAATTTTCTATACTCTGCAAATCTTTTTCGTTTTTAAGCTGGTCGATTTCATTTTTTTGGTCACAAATTTGTTTTTTTAGCTCTTTTTGTTCCTCGATTAATTTCTTGCAAATATTGTTTAATTGATCAATTTCACAAATAGGTTGTTCCTTCGGAGGTTCGTTAATTATAAACCTCATTGGAAATATTTGCTCTTCTTTTGGCCGCCTTTGTTTCATAATCATCCCCATATCAAAAGGAATAGAAGGTCTTCTTACATTGCTTCGTTCTTTATTGTGCTCGTTTTCCAGTTTTGATACAGGAGAAACTTGTTCGCTTACAGTTTGCTGATTTTTAAATCGAAATCTGTTATTTCGTATATGAAGCAATGGCAATGTTGGTGGTAATTTCGCATTTTCTGTTTTTTCCACTTTTTCCAAAAAATTTTCTCGAGTTTCTCTTTTAGGCTCAATTTTTTCTTCTTTTAGAAGCTTGCTTGCAGTATTTGTCTGGTCAATCAAATTATCAGTTTGATGAAGAACTTCATGCAAAATGGATCTTCTGGGGGAAAATTGATTAGAATTTGTTCGCTTATGTACACTGGTTATCTGAGATCTCAGTGGTTCACGCACAATGCATCTTCTTGGCGATATTTGGTCTGAAATAGGTCTTCTTCTTTCGATGCTAATTTGATTTTTTGGAAAATCATGAGGGATACACCTGGCTGGAGAAAGGTGATCAGAAGTAGACCTTTTGTGGGTTGGATTCAAGCTGCTATTGAGAGAAACAACTGGCTTCCTAGCACTGTTTGTTTCTTTATATATAACACGTCTGATTGTAAGGTTATTTATTTTATTATTTATTGCTCTATATTCATTCCTTTGTTTCCTGCAAGTTTCGGCGGATTGAATTTCTAGATTTACTGTGGAATTATTTATACTTATTTGGAGGAAAAATATATTGAGAAATAAAAAAAATAGATTAGCCACTTATGCAATACTCATTTTAATTAATATGAATAATCCTTTTAAATATTTTTTAATATTTCTCTATATATTATTCATAAACTACAGAATTTATCATCACAAAATAATATTAATAACTCCTTATAGAGAGTACTTTCTTGTAATTGATCTTTCAGATGCATTATCTCTTGCTGTTGAATTATCCGCAACTGAGTATGCATCATTATCTATTTCATCAGCACGCAATTTCTCTCTTTTTAGCTTCTGACAAGTCACAAATTTATATGGATACACAAACAGGCCGTACTTAATTGCATTGAAAATCAGTCCAAAAATAATCAAAATTTCATCCTTTTTATCATCAGTGCTAAATTTCTTGTAGTAAGTATCATAAGACTCGTTTATAATAGCTAAAAAGATGTTCAGCATCACAAAAAATGTTAGGGAAATGAACAAAACGAAAAAAATTGATGCGAAAACTGATTGAATTTGCCAAATGGTATCAAAATCAATATTTCCAAAAAGCATTTGCAGCAAAGTGTTAAGTGTTGTGCCATAGTCTTTATATTCTATTGAGTATTGGCCAAATCCACGATATGCCAGAAGGAGTCATCCAGTCATAATTAAAATAAAGACTGAAAAGAAAAATACCAGTCTACGAAGAGACTCTCTTAAAGTTCCCCAGATAATTTTCATGCTTTTTGACTGTTGTAAAAAACTTAATATAAAGAAAAATGCTACAAAAGAAGTGACTCCGATAAAATTATTTGTGATGTTGAAAAAATAAGCTAATTTTTCATAGTCTACAAATTCGTCATTTATTGATTGGAAGTTCAAGACTTCATCTCTCTGACTGTAAGCTATCAGTAAGATGACTTTTATAAGCAGCATAATAATGAGAAGAATTCTGACAGCAGTTCAAAAGCTTAGTAAAGTGGGTTTTCAGCCTTCTTTTCGAACTCTATATATTAAATCAATAACAAAATAAAGCATCACTACTCCTATTACACCTTCAAAAACATTCCTTACGAGATCAGAAGAGGACCAATTTACATATACTCTATACACATAAACATAGGCCTTTGGCAAGATCAATCCACTTGCAGTAAATTCAAACAGCAAATCCACTGATGAGCATACATCAGCATAATTGTTGCAGAGGTTGATATTGAATGCAAGCAGGCGCGTTTGGTAGTTAATTCAATCGTTTAAAATAAAGGTGATGTTTTGTAGAGCTTGATCCATAGTATAATTTGATCGGATATAAGCCATATAGCCTTGCAGCTTGTAGCTTAATCTTTCTCCTGATACTGTTCTAGCACCACTGTCATGAGTGTATTTTAGTCATGAAGAATCAGCTGAATAAATTCCTTCACTCAAAACTATATCAGATTTATCCTCCACAGAGTCAGAATAGTCACTATAGCAGCTTGTATCATTTCTCCCTATAATTTTATACATACTGTGAGTGCAACTATTGTTTTTTACTCGTTTTTGGACAACTCTTATAGGACCGACTAGTTTATACACATAAGCTACATAATTAAGCTCGTCTCCAACCATTGGGTCGCCATTATATTTTGTGTCTTGCCATATTCCACTCACAAAAGTCCCTGTCAAATATGATTCTAGGTCACTGGGAAGCTGAATGCTGCTAAAAGTCATGAAATTTGATGAGTCGATTGGAAAAGGATACATCAAAAGAAAATTAATAATTCCAAGCCTTGTATTATAAAAAGTCGTTGTATCCTTTCATTCATTGATATTCCACGTAAACAGCACAATAAAAAGCATATATACAAGTAAATTCAGCACATTCATATGTCTAAGTCTTTCTATCCTCAACAACCCAATATTTTTCTCTTTGTCTGCTTTTAAAGCCTCTTCTTTTTCTTTGAGTTTTGTTTCTCAGTCTTCATCATAATGAACTTTGTCTTCTTCATTGTCTTCTTCGCTTTCACTTTCAGCTTCATCTTGGATTTCTTCTTTGCCTTCTTCAATGTTTCCTTTGACTTTATAGTAATGAGCTTCTTCTTTTGTCATAATCCAGATTTCTCGATTGGTATTTTTGGCTTCATCTTCGACAATTGCAGTGCCTGGCCATACTGTGTATTCTTTGTCAACTAAAACACAGCCTTTGTCGAATAAATTTCAGTATCTACTCGCGTTGTTTAGAAGCTCTGAAAAGGTGATTTGGTAGCCGTCGTTGTTTATGATAGGAAAATAGCAGGAATCTTCATCACCTAATATGTTGGTATATTTTACTAGGACTGTTTTTTCTTGGAATTTTTCTTTTTCTGATCGTAAATAGTCAAGTTCTTTTATTTTTTTGACAGCGCCATCTACTTCACTTAGCTCGATTTGGGCTCTTTTAAGATCAACAATATTTTTCTTCAGATTTACGACTTTTTCTGAAATATTCGCGATTTCTAATAAAATTTCTCCAGGTTTTCCAAGCAATGCGATATTACGCTTCGCACTTATATGGTCTTCTTTTGCAAATGCTGATGATGAAAAAATGCTTTTTGATGCTTTGACAAAGCCACTGAGATCTCTGATTTGATTTTTCTCAGGAAGGTTTATTGTCTTTCTTTCTTCTATATCTTCTTTAAGTTTTGTTATTTTTTTGTCATTTTTTCTTACCTCGATCATGTCTTGTTGAATCCCAGTTTCAAGTCTCGCAGTTTTTTCCTCAACTCTTGATAAATCATCTGATCATTTTATATAAGTTTCTTGTAGTGATTTTAAGATTTTTTGGTTATTTAAGTATTTTGTTCTGAGTGCTGTTAATTGTTCGTCAACTTTTTCTTTATTTGGCCGCATTTAAATAACTTGCAAAATATGATGGCATAATGATTTTATAAGTAAATAATTGTAATTAAATTAACTAAAAAGTTATCTAACAGTTACAACCTTTGCCAATCCTCTTGGATGATCAGGATCAAGCCCCTTCATAATACTCAAATAATAAGCCAGCATTTGCATTGGGATTACTGAAAGCAACGCAGTAAGCGGCCCAGCCTCTTCAATTTTGATAATTTTATTAGGTGGTTTTTCAGTTGTGATCAATGCTGGATCTGAAGTAATAACAATAGTCTTTGCTCCTCTCCCAGTGACTTCTGCAAGTGCCAAATTCATAAGTTCTTTATTATTATCATTCAAAATAATCAAAATAATTGGTGTCCCATCATTTATCAAAGCAAAAGGCCCATGTTTTAAAGCGCCTCCAGGATATCCTTCAGCATGCAGTCTCGTGATTTCTTTGATTTTCAAGGCGCCTTCTTTAGCAATAGACTCAGCTAAGCCTCTTCCAAGGACAAACATGTGCTCTTCATTGATGATTTCAGAAGCAATTTCTTTGATGACTTCTTTGTTTTGGGCAATTACTGAGCCAATTTGTAGAGGAAGCTTGAGGAGATGATTGACAAGGTTTTTTCGCTTTTCGGAGTCTTCAGGTTTAAGATGAGCAGAAAGCCATAAAGCGATTTCTGTTAAAACGACACAGGAGTTCATAAAACTTTTGGTGGAAGCGACACCTATTTCTCGGCCGGAGTTCATGTAGACACCATGTTTTGTTAGTCTGGCAAGCTGAGATCCGACTACGTTGACAATTGAAATAGAAGTAATTCCATTTTTTACTATTTCTGAAACTGGCTCAATCAAATCTCTAGTCTCACCTGACTGAGAAATCGCAATTATTCCTGGGTTTTCTTTTGGAATATCTAATAAAGTTGTTTCTGACGCATCAAGTGCTTGCACAGAATTCAAAATTTCTAGACTTTTAAATAAATGAGCACCAAACATTGCGGCGTGATAAGAAGTTCCGCATCCAATTATCGCCAAGTTTTTTATTTCCATTAGTTTTTCTTTGATTTCTTCTAAACCCCCAAGTTTTGCTCCATCACGAATCAGTCTTGCTCCGAAGTTCATAGCCCTTGCTACTGATTCTGGCTGCTCTTCGATTTCTTTGATAGTCCAATGTGTGTGGCAGCCTAAGCTTACTTCGCCTTGGTTATCAACTTGCTCGATGCGATTTTTTTCAATTTCCATTTTTTTAGGATCCAAAGCCCAAATTTCGTCTTCTTCTAAGGCCATATATTTTTTAGTAAATTTGCTAAAAGCTGCCTGCTCACTGCCTACATATAATTCGTTTTCCCCAATCCCTACAAGCATAGGGCTACCTTTTCTTGCTACTATTATTTGACTTGGTTCGTCTTTACTTATAATTGCAAGTCCCCAAGTTCCGTCTAGTCTTTGAAGAGCTAATTTTGTGGAATTTTTTAATGAGTGCCCTTCATCCAGATACATTCCGATCAGCAGTGCTATCAGCTCGGTATCTGTTTCGCTTTTAATTGGGATTTTACACTGCGCGAGTATTGATCGGATTTCGTGAGTATTTGTAATGGTACCATTATGGGTTACAAAAATCCTATTTTTATGGTCAGAATGAGGATGAGCATTTTCATCGCTTACACCACCATGAGTAGCCCAACGGGTATGGCCGATTCCCAAGCAGCTGTTTGTGTGTTTATCTGTATTTTGTTTGATTTTTTCTATTGAATCAGAAACTTTTAACTTGTCACTTGCATATTTTGTTACCAAGACTTCCCCATCATGATAAGTTGCAACGCCTGCAGAATCATATCCTCGGTTTTGAATTTCTGTAAGCCCGTGTAACAATACATCAATTGCTTTAGGATCAGAACCGACATAGCCAATTATTCCACAGCTTTCTGATATTTGTTTTCGATAGTGATATATTGAATATGCTCCATAAGCAGCAAATAATGCTCGGTATAAAGAAAAGTCTGTGTCTTTGGCAGGAGCAGGTGATGGCTTGATGCATTTCTTGAATAGTCTTGAAATTCTGGTAGGGAGTAAATACATTCAATTTTATTAATTTTTTTTTGAAATGGCAGGATATGGACATTATTATAGATAGTGTAAAAAAATAGAATTTGGTTTTAAGTTCAAATTTATATAATTTTGAAATTATAAATAATAAGCTTCTAATTGGGATATAGTTATATTTCAATTTGAATAGCTATTTCATATATTTTATACTTTTGAGATTTGTTCTATTATAAGTGAGTACTGCTCAGAAATTATATTCATAAATCAGCAAGAAAAGAATCCTAATAGATATTCTGCGAAAAGGCATTTAAAACAGAAAATACCATTATTTAAATACATCAAAACTTTAAATATTTTTTAAAGCACAGCAGTTTTTCTTGCTGTTTTCCTTCTCTCAATCCTCTTCGGTTGCTCACATTCAGGATCTTTTTGCAGCTCCAATAAAATTGGAGAAGCCGTAAACCTTTTTCTCTCAGTTCTTATAAGCTTATTCTGTTCTTTTCTAGGGCTATTTGATTTCATCATATACGTATGAATATTCACAATTTTCTTAATTTTAATATTTTTTTCTATTTTCTTTTTGGGACTATTCAAATAGTCCAATGCCCCCAGAGGAATCATGACTGATTTTCTTGATAAATGCTTGAGAGTAGGAGAAGAGTCACTTTCTTCCAGTTTTAACTGGGGAGGACTTGAAAATTCTCTTATATGATGTGCTGGCTCTGTATTCAGAGTAGGTGTAAGTGGTACTTCAGAAGAGGAAAACACAGGGGAAGGAGAAGGAATTTCAAGGTGGAGAGGCTTTCTTGGGGTAGGAAAAGTGCTTCCGAATGATTTTGAGTCAAGAGTTTTGGAGTGGGCTAAAGTTGGAGACTGGCTGTCAAATGGTGATAAATCAGGAAATGGAGTAGCTGAAGTAGGGTCTCTTGGAGAAATTTGAACTTTGAAAGTTTGCGTTTTCGTCAAAACAGGTGTCAGTGGTCCTTGCAGCTGTTTTATTGGAGGAAGTGGTGACAATGTTGGTATTTCTTGTTCAATTTTCAAAGGAATAATCCCCGATTTCAATTTCTGTAAATGCACATTTTGTTCTATTATAGTCTGTCTCGATGCAAGCTTATTTTCAGTCCTCTTTTTCATAAAATCAACAGCTTCTTCACTTTTCAAAATATTTTTTTGGAAACTTTCTTTACTTATTACCAATACGCACCCTTCTCTCGACATACAAATGCACGAAGTCGTCCTATACTCAACTCCTGACAAAATTTCTTCTTCCCCAAACATAGACCCTTTTCCAAGGACTACAATCGGCGCATCCCTTGAAATTGATTTTGATTTTAAATTTTTTGAAAACCCTCTCGGTGACTGTATCGGTATTGTTAATTTTTTTGACAAATTAAATTCTCCTTTTTGTATTAGAAACACTTCATTTGCTGGGTCACCTTCTTTGTAAATGCATTGCTTTTTATGGCATTTTCGCGGTTTAAAATAATAAGTCAGCCTCTGTAAGTAATGGCTTGATCTGTTTTTGAACATAGGTAGCTCTCTCAGCATTTCAATAAGTGCGT
>CATKHM010000240.1:0-25855 GCA_949751825.1 Blepharisma undulans
CATCCAAATAATAACTTTATTCCAAACAACTTTTAGCACCTGCTGGGTATCAGAATCTGCACCAGGCGTAAGAGCCCACAATAAATGAGGAGTATAAGCCACATTTTGAAATTTTTTACCTAATTTTCCAAGAGCTATAGGAAGATCCATGTTTCGAATAAAATTGATGTTATAGAAAGCATAAAAGAGAACTGCTATATTTGTGCCTAAAACAGCAATAATCTATATAAAAAATACTGCTAAAGAAATAGCGAAATGCAAAATATTAATTGATCTTGAAGACGTTGTGATATGATGAATAAATGTCCTATGGTAGGTATTTTCTGAAATTTGGGATTTGTCTTCAATATGTTCAGTTCCATCAGCAGATTCTATGAATTTATTTAAATTCACTTCAGAGTGGACGCAAATTTCTTTAGCTTCTTTAGAGTCTTTATTTATCATTAAACTATTACCATCAGTGCTTGGAGACTTAAACGATATCTGGCTCGTCAAAACAAATTTCTCTTCTTCATTTTCTCCTTCTAATGGTTTTTTATTTTTTCACCTCAGAATTTCATCAGAATCATTTGTCAATAAAACATAAAATGCTTTTAATTTATTCACATGATAATAACACAAAACCAAAATTGTTTCGATTTCAAATCCCAAGAGTCTATAAGGGGTGAATCATTCTAATTCAAATTCTGCTATTTCAGGAAATAACATTTTAAGGTTAATTCCTTTGAAATCCTTGCTGTAATTCCTAACGAATTTTGAAAAATTTTCAGAATAGCTGCAAATGTCCCCATTTTCAGATATTAATGCAACTTGATGTCTTCCCGCTTTTGGCTTGAAAATTAATATACAAATAAGACGATTATGATGGGAGGTCATCAAAATTTTTCCAGAACACTCTATTAGAAAATTGGAGGGGAGTTGCAAAAAGAATCGTTCAGTTAGATCTATTTCTGAACATGAAGTAAAATGAATCGTTCTACGAATTTCTTCGAAAACTTTGTCAAAATAATGTCTAGGGATGAAATTCGTAATATTTGCTCCATCAATACTATATGAAGGAGATTTCATAATTTCGCATGATTTTGGGTTGGAAAAAAGAACTTCTCCAAAATTTTCTTCTTCACAAGAAATTATAAAAATTCCATTAATATCATTGAAAAATTCCAAATTTCGTGTATAAGAGGTTGCAGTATTTCTACCAAAAGATTTTGACTTATTTTTTAATAAATTTGATTTTTCTCAATCAAAAAGAATGTCTTTTGCATATGAAGAATAAAGTTCTAAAGATTCTTTAGAATCAAAATATTTGGCTGTTAGTTGGCTATATTTTTCATTTAAAAATAGCAATTTTTCTTCTAGTCATAAAAGCTTTAAGGACAGTTTTTTGATATCAGGGCTAGGTGTAACTACTTCTTCTCAAAATTTCAATAAATTGACACATAATTTAAAATCTTTCTTTTTTATCATATGCAATTGTTGAAAATAGTCAATGAATTTTGTGCTTTCACCTCTTAATAATTCAACATTTTTATAGCACAAGTATTCTTGAAAATCAGACTCTAAATCTCCTGAAACATTTTTGGTTCTACTTAGCTTAATTTTTGATAGAGATTCATCTTTTATTGTAAATAAACAATAATTGGTTATTCAGAGTACTTGAAGCTTTTCTTTGCATAAATGCTTTTCAATAAAGAAAATTTCAAAGAGGTAGATAATTTGATCTTTATCATCAGAATCTTCTGAAAGCAGAGTGTATCTAAGACTTTTTTCTAATGTATATACAGAATCTATACCATCCAAACCGCTTGGAAGGCTTTTATTTAAATTTCTTTGAATTTTTAATGCAAACTGATAAATAAATACATCTGCCAATGGCACTAAGAAAATTGCTATCAAAATAATTAATATTGAATTATCCATTCAATAACCCAAAATAAATCCAAAAGACACCACAGAAATAGTAAAAAGCTGAAGAATAGTAATTACATTGGAATAAATTGAAAAGTATGGCAAAAATATTATAGTTTCAGAAGTCATAATTACAGAAACTATCATCATAAAGAATTGAAAATAAACCATATAATCTTCGTCAAGTCATACATAAAATATTGGAAAAAAGTACGAAAACATTGCTATATGCAAATCAATTTTTGAGTGAGCCTTTGATTTAAGAATTTGTGTACTTAATGAGTGCCTAATTTCACTGGAAAATTCAGTATGGAATAAAATCAAGAAAAAAGTAAAAATCATTGCAAAAACTATAGAAATTTGTAATGAAACATTTACCTCAAAATTTGAATATTTATTGTTGTCCTTGTACTCAGAAACATATTCTGAGGATGTAAAGCTATATTCCAAAAAGATGGAAAATAAAGTCATAGATGGTATAAAGACCAAATTCAATCAGAAATTTAGCATTCATTTGAACATTATAAATACTAAGTTTGGTATATCAGCTGAGTGATAAATCAAAATAATCGAAAGGATAATAGTGAAAAATATTGTAAAATTTGTAATAAGTGATAAGTATAAGTATGCATCAATAATTCCTATCTCTGAACATATATTGTCAATCCTCACGAAGCCAATAATTTCTCATAGTGTCGAGTTATTTTTTCAGTCTTTGATGGGGAGATTTGAAGTTCATAACAAGCTCATAATTTGAAAACATCAAACCAAGTCTTCAACTGCTTTTGAAACTTTTTGCCTGAGCATGGAAATTTCTTCTTTAGCTTCTTTATGGTAAATATGTGAATAAAACTCAAATAGAGACTGCTTTAATGTTTTCTGTTTATCATTTTGTCATAATCCTTTGTTGGAACCACAGGATTCATTGATATCAGAGGCAGGCTCAAACATAAATGATTTTATTATAAATGCAAAGAACAGGTCTTATGTCTTATTTGAAGTAATATAAGAATAAAAGATCTTTTAAATAAATATTTATTATAAATAATTAAGAAAATACTTATTATTTCGAAAGGTAAAATGAATTTAAAAAAAATCAAAAATGTTGATAAATAGTGTTTTAATTCAAAAGATTATGATAAATCAAAATTTTTATGAATAATTTCGCTTCTTTATGAAATCGTAAAATTTAAAAAAATAAAAATCCATGGAAACTTTTGTTATTTTTTAAAATACAATTAAATAGCATTAAAATAAAAATTGGATAATTTTCGCTTACAAAACTAGTTCATTCAAAATAAGCGACTTTATTTATAGATGACCGAAAACCTAACTCATCCCATTAATAGGCGCAAGAAATCGATAATTTTTTTATAAGATTCTTCTTAAAGCTCATGAAATAAAGAACAAAATATCATTCATATATACTTTCCTGTCAACTTTTTACTTTTAGAATTCAAAATTCTGTATCAAGCAAGCGATAATTCATATTATAATAAAATACTCTCAATTTCCTTTTGAAATAGGGTGAATTTGGTTTCACTTCAGAAGCAATTATTATTCGTATTATTTTAATTTACATATTATCTTAATTGTAAACCATAAAGAAATAAACTACCCTACTAATATGAGCCTTAAAAATTACAATTATTGTTGCAACTAACGATTACATAGTTTGCTAGCAAACTAAAATCCTTGATGATGAAATAGTCATCGTCCTATTTGGCTCCTTTCTGCTCTTTTCTCAAGGATTTTTAGCATCTCTGATAGATTTAAACAATGCCAAGCTGTTGATTAAATTAACCCACTTTTGCATCAAGGATTTTGATGTTTTCTAGGCCTGATCAATATCGTAATGTCTTTAAAATTTCATTTATCATGCGAGGAAGAAATTTCATAAGTATCTTCCTCTTCGTCTCTCTTGATACTCTGAAGCCAATATAGGCTTATGTTAAACTTTTTGTCATTGTTGAGAAAAATTCGCTAATCTATAGGGATTTTAGAAAAATCGCATAAAATCGGACTATATAGAATTGATTTAAAAAACTTTTTTTTTTGTTATATGATCAAGATTTACAACCTACTCAAGCTCGAGTAAATATGTATACAGGAAAATGTTGATATTTAAAATAAAATTAATATATAAATAAGTTTTAGTAAATGGCATTATGATGGAATAATGCCCATCATTGAATTAATTTTCTGTAAATGCCTCTTTTCTTTCTTAAAAAATATAAAATGCTGTGTAAAGTATGTTACAATCGAGCTTATAACAAAAAATGAAAACGCTACAATTATCTTCATCTGTCCTTCAATCACGCTTTGAGAGTATTTGTCTATTTCATCAGTTAGATTGTTATAATTTACAATCAAAATATCAATGTTTCTAAGTCAATTTAATCATAGAAAAATTAATTGATTTGAATCGACAATTCAATAGCTGTCAAATCTTAATAACCATTCAGTTGAATACACCCCAATTGCAAAATAATCAGACCAAGAATCATAATAGCTTTCATAAAGCCTTGATCTAATTTTCTTTGATAAAATAGGCAAATACTTTTGATTTCTTAAAGTTGCTTTTGAATGATCAAATCTTAATATATCATTTATAAACCCACTTTGGCTATTCACCAGAGGAATCTCATGAGGAGTGTTATTTGCTGATAAAACCCCTCAGATTTTAATCTGAGATTCTGTCGCTCATATTCCCATTGAATTTTCCAACATTTGTTCATGAATTATTTGTTTGATTATTTCTGGTCTATAAGCTAAATAATCTGTGCATTTTTCGTAGAGATAAGCAATATTAATTGAAGAAAACATCGTAACAACTGAAAAATAAATAGAAAGCCTTCAAATAAGTCTTCAGTTATTTTTGAAATTAAATTGGATGTTATTTGAATTTATATCACTTGTAAATAAGCCTTGCTTAGAATGTATTGATTTAAGTCTTTTTAATATCGAAAACTTTATCTTAGAATGATAATATACTTTTTTCTTCAAATTATTTCACAAATTGCTTATTGGAGAGCCAAAAAGGAATCATACAACAAATACACAAAATAAGGACACAAATACCCAATAGAAGCAGTATAAGCATATCGTTTTTGAAATCAAGCATAATTGATTTTTGGCAGTCCATGACTTCATATAAAGAATGATTGCAGTAATGAAATGTATCACTAATTCCATTAACATATAAAAATGAGGCTTCATCAGAATAGTCTTCAGAATTATTTGATTTTCTGATCATTTCATTTCCTGACTGAGTTATAAGTGAAATTACTTCCAATAAATTTTCTTTTTTATCATGTTCTCAGTTTCATAGCTTTTTTATCAATAAAATATTTTTTCCTGAGCAAAAATTTCAGTCTTCCAAATTCGAAGTAATATTTAAATAAAATGTCTTTTAATTCTGATATAAAAGTTCCTAGTCTTATCCATGACGTTTTTACAGCTAATTCAGTACCAAGGATTTTATAGTCCCCAAGTCTTCAAAGGATACTTGCAGCTAATGATATATTTTGTATTTTTTTGGTCACTTTCCCAATATATAGGGAGATCCATATTTTTAATGAAGTCTATATTAGAAAACGCATAAAGTAAAACAGCAATATTTGCACTTAAAACAGCTAAAACTATATAAAACTTACCGATATAATAAAGGTAATATGTAAAATATTGATCGACCTTGAAGATTTTTTCATTAATAAAAGAAATTTGTTTTGGGGTAAATTTTTGAAAATATTTGACTTTTCTATAAATATTTCATATGAGAAGTATATTTGCTCAAAAATTATAAAAATTCAAAGCACATACTTGAGAAACAATTGATTTTTGAGCAATTTTGATGGAAAACTTAAGTATATAGATGAGTTATAAGAAAACTTTTGTTAATGGCATAGACAAGTATTCCCAAAGTATTATTAAATAGCAAAATAAAAATTCTATCTGTTGGCTGATTTGTTTTATTATATGCTCAGTTATAGCTTATTTTGGGTTTTATGCTAACTAATTAATTGATGGTGATTTTTTTTCTCCTATTATTCTCACTTGAAGCCCAGTGAAAGTAATTTCAATAAAAATGTACTGAGTGACACCATTTTAATAATTAAAAAAGTTGTATTGCTTTGTGTGCTTTAAATTAAAGTTTACTAGGCGATCAAGAAAATAAAACTCTAAATTTGTATAAATAGATTTTATTAAGTCCCTAGAAAATTTCTATTTTTTCTCAAATTTTCTGATCACTTTCAATGTACTGAAAGACTTATAAATTGTTGTAACTATAGCAAAGATATTATGAATCATCATAATTTCTTAATGATGGTTTGAATAAAAATCATTTTATAATAATTCATTGATGGTTGAAGCAAAATCTGACTCAAACAGAGATTTTGGATTGAGCAAAGAATTTTGAAAAATAAAAAAAGAAAAATCATTAGAGAATGCAATTTTTGAATTTTCTGCCAAATGCTTTTCTGCAGAGAGTCATCAGGAAATTTCTTTTTTCAGGCAGAAACTTATAACTTCAGGTGAAAGTGCAATTTGATTCCTGCAAATTATCAGCTTATTGTGAACTCCAAATCTCTCGATAGCAAATTGAGAGAAAAATATGATCCTATGAAAAATCATAGCATACTTAAAATTTGATAATACTTGCTCAGCAATTGGACTTCTAAATGAGTGTTTTTTGGGGTTGATTATTTTTACTTATGCAAATTTTATATGCATTATTTTTTTTGTTTTCGCTATATATCATATGTATAAGATGCCAATTCAAATCATTAAGGCTTTAGGATGATTTATTTACATATGAGCGATTTTATTTTTTGTACCTTCTATTGAAATATTTTCGCTTTTCTTAAAATATAATTTTTGGCCTCAAGATAAAATGTCAGAATATGAAAATAGCGAACAAATAGCTGATTTTGAAGCCAGTTTTTTATGAATAATAGCAATTATTTTTGGACTGATAATAGCACTCACATTGATTTTAGCTTATACAATATTTTCAGGAGAAATTAGACATTTTTCTAATCAAAAAGCACTAAATGCAAGAGCACATTCAAGAACCGATGTCATTATAGCAAGTTTTGCTTATTTTTTCTCAATTGCTTATGCATTGCTTGCTGAAAGTCACATCATCTTTTTGCAAATTTTAGCAATTATCTTACCAATAATTTTAATCAAAGAATCACTTACTCTTTTACCTTATTTCTCACATTTTTGCAACACTATAATTATTCTTAAATTATCATTGCTTGCTTTAATTGCCTTTATATTTCTTCTCGGATATCTTATTGATAATTCATTGGCAATTTCCTTGCTGGCAATAGTTTTAGTACCACTATCCGCAGTATTTATTGTTCAATTTTCTTCGAAATTACAAAGAAAGAATAATAAAGATATCCCTAAAGATTTAGTAGGTATAAATTCTCAATATGAATTAGAGAAATCAGTTAGATACGCACTGTGTTCAAATGATGTTGAGAGCAAAGATGAAATAATTCATATATTTGAAACTTTCTTTATTGAAAAAAACTTAAATGGAAATAAGCTTCAAGCTATATGAGTGGCAAACTACTGTTTATTTACACTGAAAGATGAGTCTTTAGCCAAAATTAGGCTCGCTAAGACTAAAAATATCTCTCGCTTTGATTTTGAGGCAAACTATCAGGAATTCTTATGTATAAAAAATATTTCAGTATCCTGTACTTCTCAAATTAGCAAATTTTCAAGTTACTTTACAGAATTTCATTTGGTAAAAAAAGGAGACCTAAATCTATGCGTTCATTTATTTAATTTCTGGAATGAAATTACTTCTTTTAAGCCAGATCTCAAAAAACTAAAAAATGATATGAAAAATGCAGCTAAAGAGATTTCGAATTTAAATAAAAAATATAATCAATTATTCATACATTTTCCTAATTCTCGAGAATCTCTATCTCTTTATGAGTCATATACAAAAGATATAACATATGAGTATGAAAAAGCGAATTTAATTGAGATAAAGTTGAGAGCTCTTGAACGAAATATCTCCAACGATGCAAATAATTTTAGCTATTTCGATGAAAATAATGGAATTTTAATAATATCAAACGAAACTAATAATTTTGGAGAAATTCTTTATTCTAACAAAATATCAGCAGAAATATTGAAAATCCCATTAAAATACATTATTAGTGAAAATTTTTTTCATTTTATTCATCCTTATTATAGAGTAAAAATCAATGAAAAAGCTAAGCAATTTGTTCAATTCAGCGCATTTTCAGAAATAGATATGAGCAAAGGATTTTTTTTAGCCCCATATACAAATACCTTATTAGAATGCACAGGAAAAGTGTCTGTAACCACAATAAATGGCTTTCTTGTCACTGTGCTCACATTTAAGCCAAAAGAGACTACCTATGAAACTGCGCTGATATCTGAAAGTGAAGAGATAATTTGCTATTCAAAAAACTTCTCAAAAGCAGTCAGTAATCATGATAGCAATCTAATAGGATGCAATCTGAAGCAATTATTATTTAATTCAGAAGAGTTTAACTTGAAGCCATTTATCCCATATAAAATGAAACAAAATTCGAGTAAATTTTTCCTAGTCTTATCATATTGTGAAATTTATAATATTAAAATTCATTATGTCATGCTTATAAATGATAAGAAAGAACTGTTAAAATGAAACAATTCAAGCTGTGCTGAAATAAAAAATGAAAATTTGGATGTTGAGCGGAAACATTTGTCAGTCAATTTTGCAGAAGCAGATACTTTTAGGAGCATCAGCTCTTTTCATAAAGAAAATCAGGCGGAAGAAGAAGAAATGGACTCCAAAAGATACTTATTCACAGACGATGAAATGAGCAATATTAAACTTTCAGATCACAGTGACTGAAAATCTCAAATATCAATAACTTCTTTGCAACACAAATTTTTCGATATGCTGAATGCATCATCAAGATCAATAAATATTCTTCATATTGCTTTTGTTTTATCAGTAATTTTTATCTAGATTTTGGTCGTTCTTGCTGTAAATATCGGGGTTTTGGCTCATGCATATTCAACAGTTAATTTTTTAAGCAACATGAACCTTCCTATATATATTGGAAAAGCCGGGAAAAATTTTCAAAAAATTGCACTTTTTTCGCAAATTATTGTATCGGTGACACTTTATGGCAATAGTATCGACGATGCTGATCTGGTTTTAGCAGTTTCAAATGAAAGGTATGAAATGGCTTTAAAAGAGCTCGAAGTTATTTATTCAGAAATCATTTTGGAATCGAAAAGTTGAAAGGCTTGCTCCAGTGAAAATATTTTACAAGATAAAAATATTTATTTGTGAAGCATAGAAGAATGAAAATTAATAAAAAAAGAAAATTTGATAGCAACAATTTCTATGTTTATCCAAATTGTAAAACTTATATAGGGAAATGAATTCATCCAAAAGCTTGGTGATCCATCAGAAAATCCATGAAACGCTTATCGATTTTTATTGTTTAATGGGTGAGGAGATGCACTTCATTACTGTAATAAAGCACTAGTTGATATTATTGAATGCCAAAAATCCATGGTAAATGACTTTAAATCGCAAATGATTCTTCTCTTGATACTAGGTCCTGCTGTGCTTTTTGCCTGTATTTTGATTATACTCCCATTTTATTATTCCATTTTTAAGATCGAAAATATACTTTGGAACAATATAAGAAAATACGCGTATAGACACTATTCTGAACTTAAGCAAACAATTTTGGATAGACTAAAAGAAGTTCATTCTCATTCTAAATATCTATTTTCTACACAAAATCCTTCCAAAGCACCAGCTTCTTTCAAAAGCTATTGGAGATATGCTTGAAAAACTCTTACTTATGTAGCAGCCGTTTGATTGTTTTGCTTGCTAAATATAACTTATCTTTACACAGACTGCTCAAAATATTTAGAAAACAGGCCAGAGATAATCAAAGATTTAATACAGGCACAAATTTCGTATACTTCTTTAGCTGTCTGAGTAACTCAATCTGACTATGAATTATATGATTTTGGGCTATGGGTTTCATTTCCTATAGCATCCCCTTTTTTTCATAGCAAATCGAATATTGAAGAAGCTCTCATTTCAATTGAAAGCATGGGCTTAGCATTTAGAAATACTAAGTTTTCATCAATTTTACCTGCTAATTTTACAAAGCTCCTCTATGAAAATGCAGATGAAATTCCAAACGAATATTTTTATTTTGGTCTGCATTCAGCACAAGGATCATGAATATTTGATAGTTTTATAGAAGCATATGCATTTGCTACTTCTGCACATTGGGTTGCCTTGATAAACCGACTTCAATATATTGATGATTTTTATAGTAGTTCTTTGGATGAAATTGATAAATACTCTCAAAATGTAATTAACACTCAAATGACAATCATAACAACAGCATTAATTGGATTTATTGTGAGCTCGTTTGCGGCTTATTTTGGATTTTATTTGATATTTTTCAGAAATGAAAAAAAATACATGAAGAAAATAAATTCGTTGCTGAAGATTATGCCAAATAAATAATAAATTTATTTTAATTAAATTCGTTCATTAGATTTATTACGAGGGTACAAAGAGTTCATTTCTCGAAACGTTAATCTAAAAAGAGGAAATTTCTTAAAAGATATGAAATGTCATAAAATCAAAAAGAAAGATATTGGTGTAATAATAAGCCTTTAATTAAAGAGAGAGTTATTTATCGATAGCTATTAACCATATGTATAATAGCTATATATAAGCTCATATGTATGTTTGAGAGATTCCATATATTTATCAGTTTTTCAGATAAATTTAAGGAGCTTCTTTACTAAAAAAATGAAAATGGCTTATTTCACATTTGGTGCATATTTCGTACAACAATCATGAGAATTCGATATTTGTAGCTGCTTCAACGAAAGCAATGAAATTTTAATATTATTAATTAAACTGAAAATTTTGGTGAAATTCTTTACACTAACAAAAAACCAGTAGAGATATCAATGGCTAAGTTAATACTTAATCATTATTATACATTTTGAATGTGGACTATTGATAAGTAAAATCAACATTTTAGAACCAATGTTTAAAAAATATTATTAAAAATCGTTTTATAACCTAAAATTTCAGTAAGTTAGGTTTAAAATCAATAAATTTCAAAAATATTCCAATTTTATGAAAAACTTAAATATGGTACAAATTTGTATTATAAATTCCTATAATATCTCCCTTCCAAGTTTTTAGCCTATATAAGGGTCTTCAATTACTTATTTTTTCAAAGCTTAAGTTTAAATAATAGCTCATTATATTGCTCAGAATTTAATTGCTTATTTGAAGCAAAGACTTGGCTTTTATGAAGAGGTCTGATTTTTCCATGAATTAAGAATTTCACTATATTAGCTTAATAATGGTTAGAAATATGTAAACTAAAATAAATTCTAATCATCCCTATAGGCTATTTTCAAAAATTATTTTGAATTATAACCAGTAAATAAATTTCGAATATAAATGATTAAATATAAGATAAGCTTATTTTTCTTGTTTTTTTATTAATTAATTGATATTTATAGCAAATTTTGAAAGTGAAGCAGATGAAGATTTAGGTATCATCAATAAATGTTGGAGAACAAAAGAAAATAAAACCATAAAAGACTCAATTTTTGAGATTTATGAGCTGATGAATGAGAAAGAAAATTCTAATATTAGGCAAAAAGCTAAAATAGCAATTGAAAGCATTATTTGGAGTTTTCAAATTGTAAGCTTGCTATGAGTCCCAAATAATATGAGTAATCATTGGCAACTTTAAATTTGACACTATATGCTCAAGGTTTGAAATCCTTGACGAATGCTTTTATCTGTCAGTTTTTGCAACTTATGCTATTTTTGTCCGTCTTACTATATTTTTCATCATGATTTATTATTCTTATCCCTTATCAAGACTGGCACTAAATGTGCTTTCAAAAGTAACTTATGTATGATCGCATTTTTTTTTGGTTCCTATTATTGAGATATTTTCCATTTTTCTCAAATATAGCTTTGTGTCTCATAGTGTAGTCTCTGAGTACCCAAACCATCCAGAAATGAGCAATTTTAATATCAGTTCCCCATTGTAAGTAGCAATTATATTTGCAATAATAATTAGTTTTTTCATGCTTTTAATGCAGGTAGAATTTTCAGGAGAAATAAGGCATTCTGTACATAAAATAAATGAAATGCAAAAGCCCACTCAAAAATCGACATTCATATAGGGGTTTTTACATTTTTTCCCCCATTTATGTATGTGATCCTTGCTGAAAATTATATTGTTTATTTGCAAATTTTAGCAATAATTTTTGTATGCCTTATGGTGAAAGAAGTGATGGAACTTCGGCCTTATTTTTCGATATTTTGCAACTCTATAATTTTTGCTCAGCTCTATTTTATTGGATTTGTTTCCTCAATATTTCTTTTGGGAAGTCTCATGGACAATTCTTTGATCATTTCTATTCTAGCTGTTATTCTGGGTCCAATATCAACTGTTTTCATTATTCAATTTTCGGATTAAATCATAAAATAAAAATAGCAGCATTACTCCAAAAGATCTCACAGGCATAGATTCTCAATATTTATTAGAGTTATCTCTGAGAAGTGCATTATGCTCAAATGATGCAAAGTAGAAAGATCAAATAATCCAAGATTTGAAAATTTCTTTATTGAAAAAAGTTTAAACGAAAATAAGCTTCAAGCTATATGAGCTGCTAATTATTGCTTATTCACATTAAAAGAAGAGTCTTTAGCAAGGATTAAGCTCACTAAAACCAAATTGATTGTTGATTGAAGCTTGGAATCAAATTATCAAGAATATTTATGCCGGAAACATATATCCAGTTCTTGTTTGTCTGAAGGCTCACAATTCTCTGATTATTTTTTGCAAGGCATTTTAGTTAAAAATAAAGAAAGCTTTTGTGCATAAATTTGCTTAAATTTGGAAATGAAATTACATCTCATCAACCTGGTCTCCATAAGTTAAGAAAAAAGCTTTATTCTATTGAAGAAGAAACTTTATTTTTAAACCAAAAATATAGTCAACTAATCACAAAATTCCCAAATTCCAAAAATTTTCTTACGCTTTATTACACATACTGCAAAGATATCATTTACAACGCAGAAAAATCTAGTTTACTTGAAGCTAAGCTATTATTTATTGATAAAACATTTACAAATTTACTTGAAGATTCCAAAGAGCTCAGCTTTTTCAATGACAATAATGGAATTCTCATGATTTCTAACGAAGAAAGTAATTTTGGAGAAGTTTTATATGCGAATCAAAAGTCAGCAGACTTTTTAAAGCTTCCAATTGGCAGCATAAAAAATGATAACATATTAAATTTCGTTCATCCTTATTACAAAGAAGAATTTAGAAAAAATTCTCAATGATTTACGCGCTATAGCTCGTCATCCGAAATTGATCTAAGCAAAGGATTTTTTTTGATAAAAAATGAGCGTGATTTGTTGGAACTGGAAGGAAAAGTTTTACTTACCTCAATAAATAACATGATAATGGCTATATTGGTCTTTAGGCCAAGAATGATTGGACATGAAATAGCTTTGATAAATGAGGAAGGAGAAATCTGCCATTCAGAAGGTTTTTCGAAAGCTTCAGGGAAGTCTGAAAGTTTAATTGGACTAAATATCAAACAAATATTTTTTAATTCAACAAAATTCAACTTGCAACCAAATATTTCCTGCCATTTGCCAAATCTTAAAGCCCACTTAATTCTCTCATACTCAGATTTTTGCAAAATGAAAATGCCTTATGTCATTCTAATAAATGGTCATAATGAAATACAGCCATGGGATAACAGAGTCTTTCAAAGAACCAATAGCCAAACTCAGATAACTGCTAAATATTTGTCAATAAATTTATTAGGATCCACAAGCTCTGGCAAGTCTGTTAGCTCACGCTACAAAGCAAGCCAACTCTCTGAAGAAGATTTAAATTCAAAAAGAGCGCTGTATCCATTTTCCAAAGAATTTCCAGATAATAATGCTGATGAGCCCGACAAATACGACGATGGAAAATCTCAGATTTCAGCACATTCATATAAAACCAAATTTATAAATATGGTTAAATCCTCATCTAGATCAATCAATATTCTGCATTTTGCTTTTGTTTTTTCAGTAATTTTTATACAGATTTTGACTGTTTTAGCTGTAAATATTACAGTTTTAATTTATGCTTTTTCCAATATAAATTTTATTAGCGATATGAGTCTTCCTATTAATATTGGAAAGTCAGCAAAAAACTTGCAAAGATTTACATATGTTTCCAGATTACTTGTGAGTGTTGCATATAATACTTCCAATCCACTTTCAAAGCAAATGTATGATGATGTTGCGAGCTGTTTAGCTGATTTAGAGCAAGTTTATTCAGATATAACTCTAAATTTGGATAAATGGAACTATTGCTCAGGAAAAGAAATTTTAACTGATGAAAATTTATATTTATGAAATGTAGATGATGGGACTTATACAAAATCAAGCATGATAGACACATTAACAATATTCATTGAAACAGTAAAATTTTATATAGGGAAATAAAATCATGAACAAATGAAACAATTCGGAAATTGCCCAGCCAAGTGATTTTTCATTTTTGATATTAAATGGATATGCAGAAGGACTTCACTATAGCAATTTATCATTTTATGATATTATTGACTGCCAAAAATCTCTGATGGGTGATTTCAAAACCCAAATGACTAATTATTTACTATTGGGAATTTGTGTGTTTTGTTTCTGTATTATTATAATGATTTCCTTTTATTATTCAGTTCAGAAGATTGAAAATATTCTTTGAAACAATATAAGAAAAAGAGCTTATAAGCATTATTATGAGCTCAAGCAAACAATTTTTGATAGGCTGAGAGACGCTCATTCTGGGCCGGAAATGGAACTTAATGATCAACATATTACGATGAAGCCAGTTTATTTCAAGAATTATTGGAAATATATATGAAGAGCTCTGATATATTTGGCAGTTGTTATGGCATTTTCAGTACCTATCTTTATGAGAAATGCGCAGACTATTTGCTTTATAGACCTGAAGCACTTAAAAATTCAATAAACTTACAAATTCTATACACAAGCTTAAGTATATGAACAAATGAGATCGCAATGGTGAGGTATGGATGGCCGATGTATTATTATTTTCCAACTGCATATCCTTTGAAAATAGCCAAGCAATATTTGATGAGATTGTATCAAAGATTAAGTATTCAAACTCAGTTATAAAGGAAAGCAAGTACTCTACTATTTTATCACAAAATTTTAAAGAAATTTTTTATGAGAAAAATCAGGGGTTTGTTACAAATATTTTTAATTTTGGAGTGTTCATGGCTAAGTCAAATATAATAAATGAAGCTCACTGTATACCGAATAATTTAGCAGATTATCTGTCGTGAGGAAATTTGATGTCAGCCCTTCAAGAACTCGATGCCAAGTATAATTCTTATATTGACGAAATTGATAAATATTCACAAAGTGTAATTGATGATCAAATGGAGGCTATTGTGAGAGCTCTTTCTATATTTATCGCTTTATCTTTAGTCTTGTATTTTGGAGTTTATTTAGTGTTTTTTTGAAGTGAGAAAACATATTTGAAGAAAATTAATTCAATTATGGAAATTATGCCATAAAAATGTACAGTTAATTGAGTATTAAATTTTGTAAAAATTAGAATCATAATTGGTATCTTATAATTTAAAACATCTCGTTTATATTATATTTAAAACTTATCAATTCAAAATTATGAATACTTTCCAATTAATGCAGATATTACTTTTATCGGGTGCTATATGATGACCGTATGTTGAGAACCAATAATAAAGGCTTCCTTAAAATATAATTACCCTATATATGATAGATTCAACTATAAATTTACTTTTATATTTTATAATGTTGAGCAATGTTGATTTTGTTGAAAATTAAAATAAATGTCATATAGCCAGACTATCATGCAGGTCTGAAAATTCATATCAATTGTTTAATCAATATGCATTCAAAAATAACTTTGTAAGCTGTTAAATATTTTATACCAGCTTTAATTTTAACAATTCTAATAATAAATTTGAATGCTTTAAATTAAGAATCAGCGATGGAAGCTATGGTTTAGCAAAGGGATATTTGATTTGCACTTTAATAATCAATACTAAATACCAAAATTAATTTTGAAATTGCAAATCTTTACTCTGATATATACATAGCTAATAAATTATTAAATAATGCTAATAATAAATAAGTAAGGCTTGACTTTTGATTCAACTGGTGACTTTTTTCTAATATAAGTTAATTAGCCATAGAATTTAATAAGTATAAAATTGGCATATTTCAAATTAGTGTTTATTATCATTTATAGCTATAATTAATTGTGCTAATATTAATATTTTTTTAAAAAGTTATAAATTAAGTATCATTATGACTGAAATCGGATCTGAAGCTGATAAACTTTTTGGTTTTACACAAAAATTCTTAAGTCCAACAGAAAAAAAATCTCTCAAACAATCTATTTATGAACTTTATCGGCAACTTTATTATGAAGAAAATCAAGAAGAAACATCTCTCATAGCACAAAAACTTAAAATAGCGCTTGAAAGCATAATATGATGTATTCAAATTGTAAGCTTGTTGTGAGTCCCTAACCTCTCAATCAAAAACTGGCACAAAAATATGATTTTATGGGAAATTGTCAGCTACTTAAAATTTGATAATACCTGCTCATCACTAGGAATAATTAGTGATTGCCTTTATTTATCAATTTTGATTCCTTTTGTCAGCTTTCTGTGCTTAGTAATTTTTGCTATGATGATTTATTGTTCCTATGATTTGCCCAAAGCTATTCTTGGCGTTTTTAAACGAATTTTTTATTTATGATCAACGTTTTTTTTAATTCCCTCAGTTGAAATATTTTCCATTTTTCTCAAGTATAATTTTTTGTCTCAAAATACAGTTTCAGAATATGGAGATCATAATAATTCAGACAAGTTCAAAATCAGCTCTATGCTTCAAGTTGGGATTATTTTTGCACTGATAATTACTCTATTCCTGATTTTTCTTCATGCTCAATTTTCAGGAGAGCTTCGTCATTCTGTTCATAAAATAACAATAAAAGCAAAAGCACACTCAAGGATAGATATTCATATAGCAGCTTTTACTTATATTTTCCCAATTGCTTATACTATGCTGTCTAAATCTTTTATCGTATATTTAGACATTTTGGCGATTATTTTTACAATATTTTTACTGAAAGAAACAATGATATTTTTACCATATTTTTCTATTTATTACAATACTAATATCATCCTAAAGCTCTATATAATTGCGTTTGTTTCATCAATTTTTCTTTTGGGAAATTTAATGGACAATTCATTGGCTATTTCTATCCTGGCAGTTATTTTGGGGCCATTATCAGCTTATTTTGTGATTCAATATTCCTTAAAGTTACAAAACAAAAAATCCAAACATATTCCGAAAAATTTAGCTGGAATAAATTCTCAATACAATTTAGAAAAATCTCTAAGGTATGCTCTCTGCTCAAATGATACAGATCACAAGGATCAGATTATCCGCATTTTTGAAATGTTTTTTTTGGAAAAAGGTTCAAATGGAAACAAACTTCAAACTATATGAGCAACCAATTATTGCCTGTTTACTTTGAAAGACGAATCATTAGCCACAATCAAGCTAAGCAAAACAAAATATATTCCACGTTTTTCTTTAGAGGCCTTATACCAAGAATATATATGCACGATAAATCTTGCGAATAACAATTGATCTGAAGGATCTCAATATTCCACATTCTTCATGCAAGTCAATATAATCAGAAAAAAAGATGAAATGTTATGCATAAATTTACTGAATTTTTGAAGTGAAATTACCTCACCAATGCCAAATCTACATAAATTGCAAAATAAGCTAGATTTGATAGATGACGAAATTTTATTTTTAAATAAAGAATACAATCATTTGAGTGCCAAATTTCCAAGTTCGAGAGAATCTTTATTTCTTTATTCTTCATTTATTAAGGATATCATTTATGACTCAGAAAAATCAATTTTACTTGAGGTAAAATTGAGAGCACTCGATAAAGCTCTTTCTAATTTTATTAATGACTCAAAGAATTTAAGCTATTTTAATGACAAAAACGGACTTCTTATCATTTCAAACGAATTTGGAAATTTTGGCGAAATTCTCTATGCTAACCAAAAATCTGCAGAATTTTTTAGGCTTCCTATTAGTAGCATCATCAATGACAATATTTTAAATTTCATTCACCCTTATTATAAAGAGAAATTCAAAACTGAAGCCAAACAATTTGCTCAATTTACCTCGTCATCTGAATATGATTTGAGTCAAGGGTTCTTTTTGACTATTCATACCAATAATTTATTAGAGTGCTTAGGAAAAGTCTCAGTAACGACACTAAACAACTTCGTTGTAGCAATATTCGTTTTTAAGCCCAAAATCAATAATTATGAAGTTGCATTAATATCTGAAGAAGGGGAAATCCTTTGCCATTCTGACAATTTTCCTAAAATTGCAAGAAAAACTGAAAATTTAATAGGATGGAAACTTAAAACCCTATTTTTTAACTCAGAAGATATTGATTTACAACCTAATGTACCTTATCATTTATCTACCTTTAAAAGTGAAACCTTTATGATTCTCTCTTACTCAGAGTTTTATAAAATGAAAATACCTTATGTAATACTAATAAATGAATTCGATCTCCAAAAATGAAATAATGAAAACCCTCAAGATAATAAAGGAGAAGTCCAAATAACAAAAAATCAATTATCAATAAATGCATTGGCGTCTATATGCTCTGATAAAACTACAGGGTCTTTTCGCAGAGAAAGCAATCATTCAGTCGAAGATTTAGACTCAAAAATGCTTCTTTATCGTTTTTCTGAAAGAAATATTGAGAGCTCATCAAGCAAAGACGCAAAATCACAGGCATCAGCAAGTTCTTCTCAGAACAGATTTCTCAATATGATAACATCCTCATCAAGATCAATCAATATTTTGCATTTAGCTTTTGTTGTTTCAGTAATTTGTATCTAGATCTTTACAGTTTTGGCTGTAAATATTGCAGTTTTAATTTATGCATTTTACAATATAAACTTCATAAGCGATATGAGTCTTCCTATAAATATCGGAAAAACAGGCAAGCATCTTCAAAAAATCGCTTATCTGTCAAGAATGCTTAATTCACTTGGCCTTGAAACCTCAGTAAGTGAGCCTATAATATTAGAATACAACAAAACTTTATCGAGCTTAGAAAACATATATTCAAATATTACTCTGAATCTTGAAAAATGAAACTATTGTTCAGGCCAAAGCATTTTAGAAGACGAAAGCATTAATTTATGGAACGTAGACGAAAATGGAATTTATAAGAAAAAAGATACCTTGATAGGCGCAATGGCTAGATTTATTAAAATTGTAAAGTTTATTTAGGGAAATGGCTTAATAAGAAAAATAACTACAAACGAAACTACTCAAAATGAAATTTCATTTATGTTATTAAATGGATATGGCGATGCTCTCAATTATTGTAATAGCTCATTTTATGATATTATAGATTGCCAAAAATCTATGATGAGTGACTTCAAAAGCCAAATGGGAATTCTTCTTTTCCTGGGAATTGTCATACTTATATTATGCATTTTGATAATAATCCCGTTTTATTATTCAATTTTCAAGATAGAAAACAGCCTTTGGAATAATATAAGGAAAAATGCTTATAATCATTATTTTGAGTTGAAGCAAACAATCATGGATAGACTTAAATATGTCCATTCTCAGCCTGAATTGGCTTTGAATGATCAACATATCTCGATGAAACCATTTCGATTTAAAAATTATTGAAAATATATATGAAGAACATTGGTGTATCTGGCATTTTCTTTATTATTTTCAATTATAAATATCACTTACCTTTATGAAAAATGTGCAGAGTATTTATTGTTTCGACCAGAAGTATTAAAAAACTTGATAAACTCACAAATTTTATATACAGGCTTAAGTATATCAACAACAGAGATAGCTTTGGAAAATTTTGGAGAATTATTAATATACGAATTTCCTTCTACATTTCCTTTTAAGAATCTCAGAACTGAATTTTCACAAATTATATCAAAATTAGAATATTCAAATTCAATTATAAGAAAAGATAAGTATTCTGTGATTTTATCCAAAAGTTTTAAAGAAACCTTTTATGAATATGATCAGCAGCATACATCAGATATATTTGCGTTAGGGATTTATTCAGCTAAGCTAAACATGATAAATGAAGCATATTTAATCGCAAATACATTTGCTTCTGTTGATATATGGTTGGATTTAATGTCTGCTCTTGAAGAATTAGATAGTAACTATGACACTTTTATTGATGAAATTGATAAATATTCCCAAAGTGTAATTGATGATCAAATGAGCATCATTGTGGTGACGCTGACTATTTTTATTGTATTTTCTTTTGTTTTATATTTCGGATTTTACTTGGTATTCTTCAAAAGAGAAAAGAAATATTTGCAAAAAATAAATGCAGTGATGAAAATCATGCCATAATTAATAAATTTAGCATAAGCAAATAGTATAATTCTACATTATAATTGGCAGTAACATTTTTTAAATGAATCTCAATAGCTCCTAGTGCATGACTATCCTGCAAATCCAAACTTGGAGTTTATGCGAAGAAATGCTTACTTTCATCATCCTTGGCAAGTCATCCAATCAAAGACGCAAACAAACCTACAAACCTTGAACATAATATATATTTTAATTATGTTTAAAATTTCAGAAATTTTCAATTTATGCAGGATGGATCCTTCAAAAATGTATGTTTTCGATATTAAAATGATAATAAGTTGCATATTTAATTATAAATATTGCATTCCTCAATAATCGAAATATTAAATGATATTGCCAGCTCTTTATTTAAAATATTTAAATTATATTATTTAAATTGTTTTATTGCTGGATATAGGCTGGGATATTGCTTTAATCAACATTCAATATGTCACATATCGATATTTTAGAAGCTTCATCATCATTCATAATAGAAAAATTTTGATAATTTTAGAATGATCTTTATTTTCATTGAATGAGCATATTTAGATCCCCAAAAAAATCGGCATAGCTCTAAACTTAATATTATTTAAACCAGCTAATTCATAAATCTGTTTATATACTTCTGTTTTCTGATTTATATAATTGCATTTTTTTAGTAATTCAATTATTATTAGCTTTTGCCAATATAATATGTAAATAATGATTTACACAGCACTCAATCTATTTTTTCGCTGTCAGATTTCTTGATACACTGACACTTGGCTTTTTAATAATCATTATATCATTTTCTAATAATTATCTATCAGCGAAATGTCAGCCTTGCTTAACATAAATTTTGAAGATGAAGCTGATGATCACGCAAATCAGCTGAAAAGAATTAATAGAATAAGAGGGAAAAAATCTTTAATCAACTCGATTTTTGAAGTTTATCGAGCAAGCTATTACAAAAAAAATCCCAAAGAAAGAGCTTTATTTAATCAAAAGGTACAAGTTATTTTTACAAATCTGATTTGGAGTATTCAGATTTCAAGCTTGCTGTGAATTCCTGATTTACAAATAACTGGATGAGAAGATAACATGACTCTTTGAGAATATTTAGGTTACCTTCGTCTTGATACTGTATGTGCAGCTTCAAATGTGGTCAATTTCTGCATTTATGCTTCGCTTGGTATCATATTGTTCAATTTCACTGGAATTTTATTGCTTTCTAATCTAATTTACCATTCTGTCAGAATTCCAAGAGTTTTCTATAGAACTTTTAGAAGAACTTTATATATTGGGTCTCATTTTTCTTTGATCCCAAATGTAGCATTGCTAACACTTTGCCTTAAATATAGCTTTTTTCCAAAAGATTTTGCATCAGAATACCCAGAAGGAAATAAAGGCTCAGATTTTCAAGTGAGTGTGGGTCTTTTAGTAGCAATCATTATATTACTGATTATTTATTTTTTTATTCTGCTATTAAATGCTGTATTTTCTGGGGATATTCGTCATTCTTTAGCTGAAAAAATATTAGAAGCAAGAGCGCATTCAAGAGTTGAATTTCATTTAGCATTTTTTACTTATTTATCCCCTATATTACATGCAGTATTAGCAGTGTATAATGTTGTGTATTTTCAGATACTTATTATGATTTTTTCTGGGATTTTGATGATAGAAGTGATGATTTATTTGCCTTATTTTTCGACTTTTGTGAATTGTATAATGACTTTGAGATTTTTCACTGTTTTTATGATGGCTTTTGCATTTATTTTTGGGAGGATTATTGATAAAGCATTTGTTATTGCACTATTTGCAGTTATTATTCTGCCAATGTTATGTTTAATTGTTATACAAATTGTAATAGTTTTGCAAAGAAAAATAAAAAATGAGATGCCAGAAAGTATAGAACTTGTTTCTGATGTATATGAATTTGAGCGTTTGCTACGGTATGCACTCTGTCTCAATGATTTCACCAACACTGATCAAATATTGCAAATTTTTGCTGATTGTTATCTTAATTCAAAATTATACACAAATAAATTAATAACAATCTGAGAAACAAATTATTGTATTTTTACTCTAGACAATGATGTTTTGGCAAAAATAAAGTTAAGTAAAGGAAAAGAGTCAGATATTACTTTGGAAGGAATCTACCAAGAATATTCTTGCAAAAAAATTCTATCGGATTATGACTCCAATGAAAGCACAGAGTTTTTGAAATATTTTAATAAAATTCAAGACATAAAAATTGAAGATGAAATTGTATGTAATGATTTAATGGATTTTTGGAAAGAATTGGTATCGTTTAGGCCAGAATTGAATAAATTAGATAAAATGGTAATTTCAATATCTGATTCAATTTTTTACTTGAATAAAGAATATAGCAATTTGGTCATAAAATTTCCAAAAAGCAAAGAAGCTTATTTAATGTACTCTTCATATGTTAGAAATATTCTATCAGACATAGAAAAGGCAAATTATTTAGAAAGCAAAATGAGATCTATAGGTAAAATAGCAATAAATTCCTATAAAGATTATAAAAATATCAGCTACTTTGATGAAAATAATGGGCTTATTATAATTTCAGGTGAAAAAAATGATTTTGGGAAAATTACCTACGCAAATTCAAAAGCTGCAGAAATTTTGAAATACCCTCTTCAAGGTATAATAGAAAACAGCATTGAATTTTTTATGCCAAAACCTTACAGTATCCATTTCAAAGACATCTACAAAAATATTCAGCCAATTTCAAACACAGAGTTAATCCTCCCACCCACAATTTTCCTGAAATTGCCCAATCACAGCATAATCCAATGCAATGGAAGAATTTCGGTGACTTCCATACAAAATTCTATTATTTTGGTATTTGCTTTTAAAGAAAAAGAATCCAAGCATCAAGTTGCATTGGTCTCTGAAGAAGGTGAAATATATGATTACACTGATAAATTTGTCGAAAAATCAGGAAAAACAACCAAAAACCTCAGAGGCTGCTCACTTACAAAAATGTTTCCAAGCTTAACAAACAAAAACTTAGTCCCTTTTGAGCCTCATAAGCTTTATAGTTCAAAAGAAACATTTTTAATTTTGTGTAACTCCTTGTTTTTAGGCTTGAAAATTAGTTATATTGTATTGCTGAACGATTCTTTAGAAATAGAAGATTGGAAGCATGGGGAGGCAGAAGAAGCTCAACTTATGGGGAGATCTATTAGATTTAGCTCAGCCTCTAACATATCTGTTAAATATGCCAGCTCACTACTTGCAGGAGATGAAACCCCTAAATCCTCGAGGAAAACAGTTGGATTTGACTCAAAGCCTGATATTTCTCAAACCAGCATAGAAGATACCATAGAAATAACAGAAATCAGCGAAAAACCAGAAAAAAACGAAAAACTTGTGGAATCAGAAAAATTATCACAAAAATCAGATAATCTTTCACAGTCTCACGTGCTGGAAAATATTGTGACTTCAACGTCAAAGTCAATTAAGATTTTTCACTGTGTTTTTGTTTTATCAGTAATTGCTATATAGATTGTTGTTGTTTTGACTACAAATTCTGCGATTTTATTTTATACTTCTACAAAGGTTGATAGCGCAAGCAATATTGATATACCGATCACTGTTGGAAAAATTGAAAAAGCAATTAATTCAATTGCTCATTTTGCAAGGGGAACACTAGTTGTTAAAAATACTGAAGGACCACAAGAAATTATTGACTATTGCATTAACCAATTTTTATCAACAGTTGCTTTTCTTGATGAGCTTCACCTTATCGTGCTCACAAATGTCACAAGTTCAAGCTCATGCTCTAGCCAAAATATTTTTAAAGATGAAAATATTGACTATTGAAGGATTGAAGATGGATTTTATTTGGAAAAAACAAATCTGATAGATCTATTGGCTGATTTTATAAGAAAAGTAATAAAAAATTAGGGAAACTCTTTTGCTGGAAAAATAGAAAACTGAGAAAATGTAACAGATGAATTGATATTTTTTATTGTTAATGGATGAGGAGATACTTTGAAGCGATGCAATAATTCATTTTATGACTCAGTTGACTGCGAGTTAAATGGTATCAATGATTTAAAAGTTAAAATGGATGCACTTTTATCTGTCGGTTTTGGAGTACTCGTCTTATGCAATCTTATTATGATCCCCTTTGGAATATCAGTTGTAAATATGAAAAATAAATTTTGGAATCTTATAAAAGAATACGCCCATGCCTCTTATATCGAGCTCAAACAAGCCTGCATCGATCGACTTTCAAGTATTCATGGAGAATGCGATATATTGTTTACCGATGGAAGTCGTATGAGCAAAAAAGCCAGCTTCAAAAATTATTGGAAATATGCATGAAGAATCGGTGCTTATTTAATGCTCACCTTTTTATTTTTCCTGATAAATATATCCTACTTATATTTAAACTGTGCTGATTTTTTATATTTGAGGCCAACACTTATGAAAAATATAATAAATGCCCAAGTTTTGTATAATACTCTATCAGTTTGATCAAGCGAAATTCTTGCTGAAGGCACTGCTTTTGATTTAACAAACATAATTCCTGAAGCTTACCCATTCAAAAATCCAAAAACAAAAGCCAATGAAGTTTATGCTGCACTGGAGTATTCTATTTACCAATTAAAAAATAAAAAATATAATTCTCTGCTATCAGATAATTATGTGAAAAATTTTTATGAGCATATCAGCAATTCAACTAATTATATGAAATATGGAGCTTTGACTGGAGGGAATATTCTGGCATTTGATGCTTCTTATATGGACAATTCGCATGAAAAAGAATGGGTTGAGATATGATATAAACTGATGGTTGAGTTAGATGAGCTAGATTTGAAATATAATGATTTGATAGATTCTGCAGATAATGACTCTTTGTCAGTTATAAAAAGTCAGCTAAATTGAATTATTATTACTTTGATTTTTTATATTTTTATTTCTCTTTTGCTGTATTTGGTGTTTTACTTACCCTTTTTCAGAAGAGAAATTGGCAACTTAAAGAGAATGAAAGTGATTTCATCAATCATTCCTGTGAAATATTCAAGAAAGTAAATAAAAAGAGGCAAATTTGTAAATAAATTATCATTATGCCTATTACCTATAATTTGTTATTTCCTCTTCTTATATTTTTTGAAACTAAAATAGATGTAATACTTAATAACTTTTAGATATTATTACCAATATAAGGGTATTTTCCATCAACGCCAATAAATCCTTCACAATTTTTTATTCTAAATAAATAAAATCCTTTATTAATAAATGTCCTATCAAAAAGTATTTTGACTCTCACTATTAATTTCCTCCATTCTCCGATGAATCTCGAACTACCAAGAGCACAAAGAA